>CAEFZX010005242.1:0-72000 GCA_903066825.1 Alfaro cultratus | reverse complement strand
TAATTATTTATTTGAATACTTATACTTAATTGTCATAATATATTATCTTAGTATTCCTTTATTTGTTTTAAACTATTATAATGTATTGAGTTCTGCTCCAGGACAAGGGATTTTACAGACACCATCCACCTACTACAATGTTTAAAATAAAAAATATTCAGCAAACACCAAGAAAACATACATTGTTGTGCTCACATGGCCCAGGTTAGTTTAGTCAGATATTTGAAAATATTTTATTTTGTGTATATTTTATCCACAGGACCTGTTTCGTCCCTCTTCTCAAGAATCAGTGGTTTATTACATTCAATATAAGTTAAGATTCAGAAATATGACAGAGGAATTAGTTTCTTCCTGCTGAGCAGCAGCTTCACTACAGGCTGTGTAAGTCTCAATCATTCACACGCTGCGCTTCAGTGCTGCCAATCGCCTTTGCTTTATAATGCAGAACATCCCATTTAACCATTCACTTTAAGAATCCTCCCAGAACTAGAAAAAAAAAAGGTTTCAGAGGAGATTAAATCCAGATTCTGTCACTTACTACTTAGCTGGATCAGAGCCTTTTTGGATCTCTTACATCTCGGTGCTGCTTTAGAAGGACCAATGGGATTAGTGTGTGACAGCTCCAACAAACTAAAGCGTTTAAGTCGGAGGAGGCGTAATCCCGTCCTCGTCAGAAGAAGCAGCAGCAGTAGTGTGTTTTTGGTTAAATCTGGCCGTAGCACGAGCTTCACCTCAGAGCCGTGAAGGAGGGGATTTGGGGGGCGGGTTTGTGTCCGAGCGGCTTCATCTGCAGGTTTGTGTTCTCAGCTGTCCCAGTCTGCGCTCTGCGAGTCGTCGTCGTCGCCTCGGTCCTCGTCGTCCGAGTCGGCCGCCACCTTCTTCATCCTCATCATGGCGGCTTTGATGCTGCGCTCCAGCTCGTTGTCCGCGCCGCTCGGGACTTCCTCTCGCGTGGGAACCACCTACAACATGAAGAGTCACAACGGAACTGGACACTACAGGCTCATTCAAAAAGTTAGAATACGCCATTTATTTGAGTAAATCCAAGTGAAACACGTCATATGGATCAATTAGACAAAGAATGATGTCTTGGCATCTTTATTTCGCTTACCTATGATTTTCTGCTACATGCTAAAGAAAACATGTAACTTCTAATTAGATACTACAACAGACTAATAAAAATCTAGGTTTTTAAAAACAAAATGTGGGCTTAATAGAATCTGTCAAATACCTGCTTAAAGGTTCGTTCAAGACGGCGCTTTTAATCCAACAAATGAGACTCATCTGGCTTATGTTCTAATTTATGATTGTTATGACTGTAACTATGCTCTGTACTTGATATCAATGCAACATATTTGTAAATTTTTTAAATTTCATGTCAATTTAAGTGGAAAAAAAAAAAGTTGACCCTTGTTGGAAGCAGGTGGAGATCTTGTTCTGCTGATTTTAATTTATGTAAACGAACAGTAACAACAGTCGGTTTCAACTAAATTGAACGTAGTTAATATGTTTTTTACAGCAGCAATCGGTGTGAAAGGTGTTTAGAGTGGCACTAAAACTGAAACGGGAGCGATTTTAGCCCTGTTTTTCAGTCAGTTGCTTTGCATTTCTATCTAAAGGTTTAGGGAGAAATTAACATCACTTTCTGACATATTAATGTGTTACCGTGTTGACGCAACAAAGGCACAGATGTGACCATTAAAGGGAAGGAGAGTTTCTGAGACACTAATAGCACAGAACCACTGTCGGTGTTTTAGTAACACCTGCGCCTTCCCCACTGACCAGTCAACACATTTACTAAGTGTGAAGCTAAACAACAATAATAAAAAAAAGGTCAATGTTCATTATTAGACATGTAGTTTCTGATTTTAAGTTTAAAACTGAACTAAATTTAGCTTTAAATGAAGAACATCTTCCACATATGTCTTTTAAACTCAGTGTGGCTTCATATTAGAAATAAACCGATAAAAACATCACCCCATGTTACTGTAAAACCAGAAACCGTAGTATTCGCTACTGGTGCAACTTCCTGATTGGTCACCAGGCGCTCAGATAATTAGCCATCCTGCATCAGTAATAAACGCCACCTGAGGAGATTTAATAGATGTTATTGCTTTAGTCATAAGCCTATTCAGTCAGAAAATAAAGTCTTAGAGTAGACTAATGTTTGTGTGAGTTTTAACTGTTTCCACTGGTAAAAAATATTGTGCTATAATTTATATATTTATTCACTGCAAACACAGCAAAATATTGCAGTAAAATCTGTGGTTGCTTATGAATTTAGAACATTAATCTCTAGAGAACCAAAGGCTAGAGGTTAATTTTAAATACCTATTCTGATAATAAACTGTAAATGTATTTTTTAATCTTCTTCTGACATGGGTAGACATTGCAACTGAATGACAAAACAAAAGCCACCATGCTGGCAAGTGAGACTTTACATTTGCTTAACAAAACAGTCATTTTTTTTTTACAAAACAATCAAACATCAAAAATTAGCAAAAGCTTTCATGTTTAGCCTGATAATTAAAAGTTGAGTTGATAATTTCTGAAAACAAGTCAGACTGTTTTCCCAAAATGGAGCCCGTCACTTTAACTTTCGGAAATAATATCAACTTTTATAGAGGAAATTTGTGTCGCTCTTTGTATAGTGATTTTGAAAATGCACAACCATGATACGGAGAAACAAGTAAACATGAAAACCGACAGCTGTGGAGCAGTCAGAAAAATAAAAGTCTGATTTGACTATTACTTCTTTTATATACCAAAGCATTTCCATCTCATTCTTTCCCAAAATGGGAACAAAATATGAGATTGTAAATTTAATATATCCTGGAATAATTAAATACTTCTGATAAGTGATCTTGTTATAGTATAACGTAAACCAAACCAAAAGTTTTTATTCCCGACCTGAATTTTAAGGATGTGTGAAAACAAATACAGCAATATGGAAAACCGTCATTTAAAAAATATATATACAGTATATTCTATGAAAATATCAAGGCATTAAACGATCTGAAATACTAAAACTAGCTGTAAATATATTGTAATTTTCAAGAAACATTTACACACTGATCTATACTGAACTTCAAGGTTTTCTATTTTGGTCAATTTAACAATGCTCTCTCATAGAAAACAGCTGATCTGTATCTGTATGTTTATATCTGTATGTATAGTTTAACATGGTGTCAAATTTATTTGACTGATACAAAACCTCAGCAGTATAATTGGTGACTGTGCAAACATCTAACCTTCTTCAGTTTGACTCCCCCTCGGATGGCGGACATCAGATTGCTCCTTGCGTCTAACCCAGAGTTGTTCGTAGCATCGGGAACCTTTCGCAGTTTAATCTGTCCGCGTTGCAGAGAGGCCAACACTTCATCCATAGTTCCTGCAGTAATGCCAGATGCAAAAAAAAAAAAAAAAAACAGAAATTATTTTGTTCAGGAATACATTCTAGATTAACTTTTTTTTTTAATTTAGTTTTCTATTCTAATAAAATAAAAACAGTCTTTTGTAAAAAAAAAAAAAAAAAAGGGTAAGAAACAATAAAAACTGTAAGAAACATTAAAACTGTACAAAAACATTAAAACAGTAAGAAGATACATAAAAGACATTTAAACGGTAGGAAACAATAAAAACTGTAAGAAACATTAAAATGGTAGAAAAAAACTCTAAGAAACATTGAAAACTGAAAGAAATCAAATAATTAAGAAATAATAATGATGGTAAGAAACAAAACTTAAAACATTTGAAAAAGGAGACATTAAAAATGATGTCTAAAAAATAACAACGGAGTCGTGTTGAACTGGAGCTGAGGGTGTGAAACCGCAAGACAGCAACTGAGGTAAAAGCCTTCGCCTGTCCTCATGGGAGACGTTGGGAATATAGGACAGAACACCATGTGCAAACACACTTTCCACTAGAACAAACACAACTGTGCCAGCAGTGGGGAAATATTGCATCTCCTGCTCCCTGCCCACAGCGCTCTCAAACGTCTTCTCGTGTTTATACGTTTAATGCAAGCTGCCAAAAGTCTGAACTTTGCTGCATACTTTCGTCTCACCTATGTTTTGCTTGAGCGTGTTCTTAGCTGGAAAAGGAGGCTCCTTTTTTTCGCTGAGAGGCATCGGCATGTCCTGAGGGGACGGTGCAGCTCGGACAGGCGGAGGTGGCATGGCAGGAGGCGGTGGTGGAAGCGGTGGTGGAGGAGGAGGTGGTGGTGGCGGAGGCGCAGTGGGGCAGGTTAATGTTGGCGGAGGCGGTGCAGAGAAGATCTGAACAGGGATGTCTTTAGGCTGCTGCTTTCGGGGGGGTTTACTGCGTCTAGGAGCCGGGCGGATGGAGGACGGCTCGTCAGGAGAGGCAGACGGAGACAGGCTGATGATGGACAACGGCTGGGAGGGACAGGAGACTTCTGAGGGAGACTTCCTGGACTGAGGCGTCTTCAGGATGTACTGTCCCTGTCGCTTCTATGAAGGAGGAGATGAAAATAAATCACATATTGAAATATAATGCAAAATCACAAAGAAAGAAAGAAATTCCAACATGGGACACATCATCTCTTTCTGTTAATTTTAATTAAAAAACAAAAGGAAGAATGGAGTAAAACTGCAGCATCCAGACGGAGGGGTTCACCAGTGAATCGGCCGGCTGATAAACTGATCCCGATTTCCTTCATTTTGGGATCCCGGTGATCGGCTGATACCGACATGTCAACCAGATCTCATCCACCAATCTTATCTGCCTCAGCAAAGGTCTAAAAATCAGCCACTGTCCTCTTTTGCTCTGCTGGGAGAGAGGGTTGACTGACAGACCGGCCCACCAGGTCATATCTGCAGTTAACAATAATCATCCCACTGTTATCAACTCAGCGACTTTTGGAGATTGGCCAGAAAGCATCAATCAGTGCGCCCCTATCCAGACATGCAGCTTGATTGCGGCTGATCCACACAGAATCCTTGCTGGGATTGCAGCCAAAGGCGCTTCAACAAAACACGGATTTGAAGGAGCTGAATATTTACGCCATCATTTATTTTATGTTACCTTTTTTTGTCAGTATCGTGTAGAAATCAGCTTTAAATTAAAAAAGAAATGGTTCTTTTTGCATTTATTTTGCCAAGATTTATTTATTTTTTATTTTTTGTAAAAGCAATAAAAAAAAGGGGGAAAGAGAATATCTTTTACAAAGCCATGACATTTTCATCTGGGCTTTTCCATTTTTTAAATTTATTAGTATATTATAATTTCAGTATCATCTATAAGTTTTACTATTATTCTCTCATTTAACAAATGGAAAGATTTTTGTAATCTGACCAAAAACAAAACAATAAAACAAAACTGGTGTGTTTTTAAACAGAAACCCAGATAGCCTTTTTTACTCGATTTTCTTTTTTTTAATGAAGGAGGATGTGCAGGAGAAAGAAAGAGACAGAATGAGAGGCTGACCTCTCTGAAGGATCGTAATCTGCTCAGGGTCTTCTCTCGCTCCTGGTCCACCCACTCCTTCCTCCTCTGCTCCTCCTCTTTTCTCTTCTCCCGTTTCTGCAGACAACAGAGGGAGACACTGAGAGCCACAGAAGAGAGGAGAAAAAAACCTAAATCCAGTTACCTCTGTAGATAGTGCTGCGTGTGTGAGGGTCTGTGTGGGCTGCCTGGTTGCTGTGGTGACTTACCAGGTGGACCTGATGATGCTGGTTGAAGACTATCGAGCTGTGCTTGGCCGCCTGCTGCTTCTGCTCCTGGGCGTCCATGCACTGATCCTGAAGACACACGCACAAACGAAATCCATGAGTATAGATCATTTTTATTTGAAGCCAGCTTCGTGTTTCATCAGATTAGTGTTTCTTCTGGGTTTAGAGGCCATGGGCAGTTTGTTAAATGACCCTTAAAAACCCTTGTTTTAATGCAGCCAGGGGCCACAGATCAGTCTGAGTACATTAAAAAACTTGAAGAGGTCATGATAATTTACGTTGAAGAGGAATTGCTTTTAAAATGGGTGTTTCAAGAAGGCAGCGACCTCAAAACACACCAATAAGCAGCATCTTGGTTTCAGACCAACAAGATGAATCCTAAGTAGCAGCCGGTCCAATCTACAGACCTTAATCCAATAGAAACTGGTGGAAGAACATCAAACATGCCAAAACTAAAGCTAAATATTCTTCAGTGATTAAGGGCTATTCCTTTTGAACAGCTTGTTCTTTTATTTTCTTTACGTTATGTGGATGTGGTGACATTCTCATTGGATTTGTGTGTGTAGAGCAGAATAGGACCGGATGAGACGGTTGTAAAACGTATCACAACATAAGCATTTCATGTCAGTCGATATTTATAATTATTGATTTCCTTTCCTCTTTGATCCACAGATTTCACTTCATGTCATTGTTGTTTATTTTTAAGCAGTTATGAGGCACTGTGGTGAAACCTGAAACTGCTGCTGCGCAAGTTACTCAACAGGTTGTTGCTAGGTAACCAAAGAATGAGTGAGTTGATGCCACCAACCTTGATTAGCTAGCTGTGAGAGGTTGAGGAGCTAAACCCTTTCCTCTGCACACATCTCCCAGAATGCTGTGCAGTTCTTGATCAGAGTTCAGTGAATATTCTACATATTGAATATTCTATCAGATGTATTATCTATTGACATTGATTATGTGTCCATTGTCCATATATATTGTTATTGATTTACATTCCCTAAGGCTCGCAGCTGGTTACTGGAATTTGCTCCTATAGTAGAAATAAATTGCTCGATCGGTTTAGCTTAATAGCTTTGCAACCTTAAGTATATCAGCTGATTAGTTCAAATCTAAAATCACACATAATAAAAGCTGTAATCCATCCTCAAAATAAAAATTGCACTGTTATGAGCTATAAATATGTGTATTTGTACTCTAAATACAAATTAACTTCTACCAAAATTCTTCTTTTTGAAGGTGCATACTTGTCAAAATGAATAAAGCGGCTGCAGCACGTTTTGCACCTTTTTGTTCCTCAGGTAAGCCCTCCGAGCACAGATGTTGCCCCTCTTGGTCTCCAGGGTCTGCAGGCGTCGTTTGAGCTGACGCATTAATGGCGGTTCGGCCTGTTGAAACGCAGTGTGCACCATGCTGTGCAACTCCTCTGGATCCTCACACACATCGTAGTACACCACCTCCTCCTTTAGCTCTGAAACAAAAATACATTCATACAACATCATTATGTACACTATGGATTTACTTGTTACAATATTCAAAATATGACATCATCAACATAAAACTGCTGACTCTGCTTCACCTGTGAGCGTTTACATTAAATCCTCCATAAAGTCAGACAATTAGTTTGCAAAATTCATTTTCGTTTGGTCCTTCTTTTCAGCAAATGGCGAAGTTCACACTGCTATGTTTTAGTTTGGAAACTCTGGAGAGCATAAAAGGTTAAAAATACAGGTGGACACACACAGACACGCAGGCACGCACGCACACACACACACATGTTTGCGAAGCTATCTTTGCGGGGACTTTCCATTGACTTCCATTCATTTCTACAGCCTAAACCTTACCCTTACCCTATTCATTTCATACTTAACCCTAACCCTAACCAAAACTCAATTCACAGCTTAGTCCTAAATCTGACCCCTGACCCAAAAACAGCGTTTCCCCTCGTGGGGACCAGGCTTCGGTCCCCACAAGTAGCAGTTGGTCCCCACAACGTAGTATATATCAGAAAAATGGTCCCCACAAGGTATTAGAAACAAACGCACGCACACAGCATGTTAATACTGTACACACACCTAGGCGGTAACACCCCATGTCCCTAAAGGAGCAATTAGAGAAATATTTACATGAACAGAGGGGACCATTTCCCCAGAGTAACCCCAAATCAAAGGGCCTTTTCAATGTTTGTGTCAAATTTAAATATGTATGATATAATTTAAATTCAGTTTTTTAAAAACATGTCTAGCTCTTTCCCTGCAGCTCTTCCTATAAAAGGTCTGGAGAGGCTAATGCTTAAAATAACCACTTCTGTTTTATTACCTAAAGTTGGCATCAGATTTGACAGGGTTATTTTATTGTTTTTTTTTTAGCAACAACTCAGGACCAACTTTGACCAGCTCCACATTAAAATCTGTGAAACGTCAACTCTTCAAATCAGGACTAGATTATTAATGAATTATAGATTCTCTAAAGTACAGCGTTTTATCTGTGATGCTTTTGTTTTGTTTGCATATAAATTTTTCCGGGCTCAGTTTTGAGATTTTCAAATGATGGCAAATTATTTTACTTTTTCTTATCCAGATGTGGAAAATGATTTTAAAAATCTAAACATGTTTTATTAACAGCAGAGTCAGTTTTAATCTTAAAAAAAATGAGAAGGAGCAGCGTTTATTTTGTCAGTGAGTTTCTATTTGTGGCAGCAGGAAAAATCCACTCACAGTTTTTCACTCCCAGTAACTTAGATTGTGTACTTTACCCAAATGCAATGTGAAATATTTCCTAATTGTACAGGAAGAAGATAGTTCGAAGTACTAATTGATCGTGTCACGTGATAGACACGGTCCTGCTGACCTCACCCTGTCCGTCAGCCTTTATTATGCAGCTTTTATGCTAATAATTTTAATATCACACAAAGATGATATGATTAAATCTGAAATGCTGTTTTACTTGATGATTACAATTACTCAGGAGAAAAACAAAATCTACAATTATTTTAGCTTGTTTTTATGTCTATGATTATTTTTATTAGAATACTCCATTCCGTCTCAGGATATAGATGTTTCTGATGTTGGTATAAGGAATTATAAGATTGGACAACTTTTTAAGCTATATTGATTAGCAAACTGAACTTAACGCACTGATAAACTGCATCAATTAGAAAGCAAGACACATTTTATTTGTGTAGCACATTTTCAAAGTACTTTCCATGATTAAAAGGAAAATAAAACAACCAAACAAAAATATTACATTGAATTGGCAAAGGAAAGGAAAATGATGACTCCTGTTCACATCATTCCAGTTATTATTAATCAAAAGCAACTCCAAACGAATGGGTTTTGAGCCTTGATTTAAAGGAACTCAGTGTGTCACCATTTTTTTCCTGGATACTTCCTAGAAGTAAGAACAAAATTATTTTAAAGTCTATTCTCTGGGCTACAGGGAACCAGTGTAAGGAATGTATAATTGAATTGAAATAACTTTTTTTGTAAAGAATTAGTACTACAGAAATAAACTGAGACTGATTTTAATTAATTCCCTCATAATGATTCCTTTGTTTGCTGTTATTTCACAATAGATTGGGTCCACAAAACTAGGCTAAAATAACAAGGTGACAAACCCCATTATTTAAAGTGCATTTAAATACAGATTGTTGCATTTCTATTCTATGAAACTTTTTCACTAGATTCAGCACATACCTTTAATTTGTCGACGCAGCGTGTCTATCTGAGCCACCAGCAGCTGCTCCTCGTTCTTCAGGATCTCAAACTTGGCGTCATAAAGTTCCAGCTGGGTTTCATAGAACTGCAGTTCAAGCTGGTCCACTGTGTCACATTTCTGACCAGCCTCAAACGCCGACCCCTGCTCAGCTCTCCTGTTCTGGACTCTCCCTGACAAGTTCTCCAGCTGTAAAAAACAAACAAAAAAAAAACAAAAAACACCCTTGTCAAGTCAGGCTTTAAAGAGTGTAGAACATTTGGCTTTTTAAAATTCACACCGTTTGTACATGTGTGCTAAAAATACTTTGACACAACTGCATGTTTACATCTTTTCAACTGATTTAAAAATATGTGATGTAGAAACGTCTTCAGACAGTTTTCTTCTCTGCGACTCTTAATGAGGGGAGCTGGAATCAGCAGCTGCCTGCAGCGTTATGACAGTAACAAAAAAACTGCTTGACATTTTTAATTATGAGCTGACACTTTATATTCAAACCCATGTCCCTAAATGCTCTTTGACATAAAGAACGCTGCGTGACACCCAGAACATTTGCAAAGTAAAATTATTTTTCTCCTTTTTCAGTTCAGACTGAGCGATCCCAAACTGAAAGAATTACTTTAACATTTACAGTCAGAGTTTAACTAAAGCACAAATGGAGGAAAATTCACTTTAAAGGGTTTTGTTACCACAGTCTTTGCACACTCAGATTTGGAGATTTTCTCCCAATCGTTTCTGATGGTTATCTTTAAAGATCCTTCTGCTAGAATAAAGATCATGGTGAAAATCAGGAGATGTTCAATGTGGTTCAAACAAATATCTGGTTTCACTATCCACACTGTATATGTTGGAAATTTTGACAATTCAGATTGCCCCTGTAAATCTGCTAAATGTTTGAATGAACGGACATACTACTAATATTACTATTACTTCTGATGAGATAAAATGTAGAATTTTTTTTTCCATTCTCTTTTTCTATACCTGAAATAGGACTGGGTAATATGGCTTAAAAATAAAACCTCCAGATTTTTTCATAACAGATAAAAATGTATTTATCACCCAGTCCTAACCTGGAAAATACTTTTATAATTTTCTGTTCTGCGTAGAAACCCAGTCAGATCCTCAGTCCATGTTTGGATCAACGTCTCTCACCTTTTTGCTAAATTTGGCAAAGGGGGGAGTTGTGAAAGTGGAGGGACTTCTTCAATTTAATTGATCTAAATGTGGGTTATATTTGCAGCGAGCATCAAAAACCAAAACATGCAAATTGCATAAAGAGGTCTTGAAGTTTTCCGAGGGCGTCGTGCGCGCACACAGAAACGCTCACTGTAAAAACAACAACAAAAAAAACAGTCCAACGTGTCACGCTGTGAAATCTGCAGGCACACCGGCGCATTCATCAGAGTCACGGTGCTACGGTGCCACCAGCACAAAATCCTGCGTAGGTGCAGCTCGCTGATCTCATTAGAAACACTCGCACATAGCCGTCTATGCAAAAGATTCACGTTGATTTCACAGCGGTGGCCACTTCCAGCATCCTCAGGCCTGACTTTTTAACAAACTTAATCAGATGAATAATGCAGGTGAAGATGCTGAAAGTGTTCTCCTGTTGCCCCCCAAAAAGGAGAAAAGACCAGCTCAAATGCACAGCGTGACAGATTATGGCTGCAAATAATCTGCTGCAGTTTCCCACTCCATACTGTGATCCTGACATTAAAATTGCTCTACACCAGACAGTCACAGAGCACACACAGGCGGTACGCTGTGAATATGTATACACACACACACAGACACACTGACTTATTTATGCATGGAAGCAGGTTTTTTTTTGGGGGGGAGGAGAATTCTTTGAGTTTTTAGAGAGAGCTTTATAAATAGATCAAAAGAAGCTCTGCAGCCAGAGATTCAGACTAGAATACCAAGCAACAACAACAACAACAACAAAAAAGCCAGCAGTCCCTTTAAATCAATGCAGAACTACAGCCACTACTAATGCTGTTTTGACTTGGTACAAGAAAAACATATTAAGCGCAGAATGTTTTCACCAATTACAGAAGCCCTGAAGAAACAGCTGAAACCCCGTCAGACGTACCCGCTCTTTGATGGCGTCCTTCTTGCGGCTGAGGCACATCTCTGCCGCTCGCATGTGCTGCAAGGTTTCCTTAGCTAAAAGGAAGCGCAGCTTCTCCAGTCTGGGAGCTGCAGATGCCCAGGCAGCGGGTCCAAAACGCTTCTTATCCTCCTCCATCTGTTTTACCATGCCTGGACATATACATACAAATCTGTCAAACTGCTGCATCTTGCAAAAAACTTACCAGGCCTTATATGGTTACATGAAAATTATCAGCTAAAGTGCCAGGTGTAGGTCTTTCTGTAGCTCCTGTTTACCAGTTTTTTTTCCTGATAGCTCTTTGAAACGATGTTGATGACATCCAGCTATGACATCATTACTTTAGGATATCTCACTTGCTTTTAAAGTTTTATTGAACGACCTGGAAAAAAAAAAGTGGAAGTTTCTCCCACCTGAATTTCAAGCTGCTCCACAAACCGATCTATATTCTGTACGTAGCGTGAAAGCTGGAAAATAAGCTTTTGAAGTCAACTTTCTCAAACCCATGCAACAGATTAAAAGAGTTCAAAGTTAAATTTGGGGGGGGGGTTTGTTTCCTTTCACTATGAACCTGAATTGGTTACAAAGAAACATAAAAGTACAATTGTTTTTACCTTGATAACCAATGAATTCACACCTTTGGTGTTTCATGTTAGCATTTTGTTAAATTCTTTGAATAATTTTAAAATCTTCCAAAGGCAGAACATGGAAAATTGATTAATTTACATCTGAATTACAGTCATTTAATATCATATAAACTGAATGTTTTCTCATATAGTTAAAAAAGATGATTTCATGTGATTTCTTTTTTTTTTTTAACCAAACCCGCCACAGAAATAAAAGAAAAGCAAACAACTTATACCAGCCAGGGCCTTTGAAGTCTGTGCAAAGTAGTTGACAGTGATGTCCTGAATGGAGGCGACTGCATCCTCTGCTTTCATTCTCCACTCCTCTGCCTCCTTCTCCAGAGCTGCAATCCTCTTGGGACCCAAGTCCTCAAACTCCAAGGACTTCTGCAGAAAAACACACACAAAAAGAAAAGAAAAGAAAACAAGTGGACCATTTATAATCAGAATGTCACCTCATAGATCTGACCAACTCTGGGATTCAACTTAGATTTGAGATAAAGAGTCTTTAGCGGAACAAGAAAATGACTCGTGTTTTGTTCAAGCTTCAACCTGACTCACCAGAATCTCCATCTTGTAAAGGCAGGCCAGTTCTCTCATGTCTCTAAAGGGCTGCAACAGGTACTGGAAGAAGCTAGTGGCAACAGTAACTAGGTCCTGATAGGCCTCATCTTCCTTCTCATAGATGCTCAGCAGTGCCACCATCCCATTAGTGGTGCTGTGACTCTGCAGCAGCTATAAAAAAAATACAGTTTAAAAAAATAAGTGAACATAAACAGCATCACCTCAGTTTATTCCCAGAGCCGTCTGTTGTTTGCCTTGTATGACTTTTCACAGCTCAGATCGGATAGATTCTGATCGATACCAAACACACAGCTGGTGCAAGTCCTTTTAAACAGGATGTAGGTGGTCTGGAGTTATAGCCTTGCAAAGCCATATCAGTGTGGTTAAATAGAGATAATAAATCAATAATATAAATCCAGTGAAATTTACATATGAACCAATATTAACGTCTTTATAGGTTTAATAAGAGATGACCCATTGAAAATCACAGAAAAGCAAAGTCTGAGATGCTGACATTTTAACAGAGATTACAAGAAAAGCATGTTATAAATCAATAATTCAATTTTTAATGGGGAAAATATGATAAAATAATAAACATAACACATTTAAAATGCCTATAAAATATAGCACAACTTTGCAGGATCTCTATTGAATTTGTCCATCCGCTTAAAAAAAGGTCTTTTATTCATTAAATCAATTACTGTAGTTTATAGATTTTTAATTATTGACATGAGATTGAAAAAATATGTTTTCACTTTGGCATCAAGGACTTCTTTTTTGAAATTCAGGCAGCAAAGTCACAGCTGCGTCATGCTGGACCTGATTTTAGATCTTCCCACCACCACTGTGTGGCGCTCTTCATACAGGCAACTGTTTCCATTTCAGGAATACACACAGATTAGTGAAGTCAAAGTCTGCAATAATCCAGTGGGGGCGGGGGACTCAAATACTCTAGGGTAGGAGTTTGAGTCAGGAAGATAACTCATCAAATAAAAAATTATATATTATTTCTTAAAATGTTATGATTATAAACAATGGCCAGATGAGTTGTAGTTTGAGTTAATTTGCATAAATGCTGCTGGAAAAACAACTGCCAGATATAACACTGTATTTTACTAATTATTACGCTATTAAACCCCAGGTTTTAATATATACACTATATATAATAGCGTATATATTCATATTCAATGAATTAACAAATATGTTTCTTAGGGTTGGACATCATAATGGTGAATAATGTTTGAAAGAATAACAGTGTGTTCAAAAATATTCTTTTGGAGATAATACAGAGATGGAAATGTGATGGTTGCATCTGATTAAATATATATTGAACATAATGGAATTTATTTATGGATAACATATTGGCTCTTTGTGCCTTTTTCCATCTTCTTTTATTCATATATATAGTATATATAGAGTTTATCTGTTGAATCTTTATGATATGCATGTTTTGATTTCTTTGTATACCTGGATTATTTGTATTGTTGCCAACATCTGCTTTAAATTTCATGACAAAAGCCACACTGAAAGATATTTATTTTACACAATTTGTGAGCTAAGATTGAGGAAAGAAACTTTCCGAATGCTTTCAATTTTGGGCCATTTTGCATTTTCTCTTGCAAAATGTTGCAAGAGAAAATGTGGAAAGTTATTATTAGCCTACTGTAGGATCTTGAAGGAAACATAATAGAATTTTCAAATCCGATCCTTGAAAAACAAACAATAATCTGAAGATATAACGCCGGGGTAGTTAGTGTTCAGAAAGATGAACAGCAACATCTGAAATAGTACAAATCACAGGAAATTTTCACAGAAAAGAAGAAGAACAAACTTCCAGTGAAAAGGTGCTTGTTAATTCTTATTGAAAGAAAAATGTGACTGTTATCAAATGCTTCAGTATTCGTTGTTATTGTGTGTTTCTTCCATGTAGAAACAAACCCAGTGAACGGATTAAATCAGCCCTTAATTAAAACCTTTTGTGAGTCAGACTGAACTCCAGGACCCCCCGTGGCCCCTCACCTCCTTCAGGTGACCCTTGGCCCTTGACATCTCCTCCTGCATGGTCTTCTTTTTGAACTCCTGTAGATTTTCAAAGTACTCATCCACATCCCTCTCATCCTGGGTGAACAAAGTCTCCAGGACGATCTTCCTCCCGCACAGGTCAATGGCTGTGCTGAAGTATTTTTCCAGTTTCCTGCACGGCGTGTCAAAGTCTCTCTGGTCGTCATCCTCTGGACCGGACTTCCGACTCGACAGCAGCAAGTCCCAAATGTTGCTTTCCCCAAAGTCGGACAAATCCGGGAAGCAGCCGCCCAGGACGTCCGCCACGCATGTGAACTGTTGGTGGACGTGTTTCAGGTCGTTGACGGAGAACAGTCCAGCCCAGCTCATCTGAGGCTCGCCACCGGCGGGGACCTCAGCCTTACGCTTCTGCCGCTGTAACGTCCGGTTGTGGCAGGTTACTGCGAACTTCGACTCGATAGCGTTCCACTGGACGATAAAACCCAACTTAAAGGGCTCATTCTCTTCAAATATGTTACTTTTAACTGCCACCCACCCCTCCAAGCTGTCCAGCCGGTCAAACTCTACACAGTCCATGTTAAAAACACAGCTTTCACTTTGGCCCCTGAGACACTGTTGGCTGTGTTTACAACGTCCGCCATTTGTGTGACGTTGCTGCCTTCAAGTGCATCACAGATACTCGGAAATTCTAAAAGCGTATTTTGTCTGAGCTGAAAAACAATTAAAGCCAATTAAAACTGACACATTATCATCGTTTTCAATAAAAAAAAAATAATAAAATAAAATAAAATAAAAGTTCACTAAGACTAGGGAAAGCTACAGAGTCCGTCTGGTGACATAGGAGAAACAAATTTTAATCGTTGTGCCCATGAATGAAAATAGTCGTGCCTACGAGATATTAAGTCGTGGCCATTATTTTGTATTTATCCATGTGACCAGTCAGGTTCCATAAAAAGCAGCAAAATTACAGATATTGTGTCATTAATTAGCAGTTAGGGACAATAAATGTTTTAGCTTAACTGGCAGGAAACTTAAATAGACGATTCTAAGACAAATGTCAATAATATGATAGGATATTGCTTACTCAACACGTAATTAATAGGAGCTAAATCATAAACTAGGTCAAAGTCAAATCAAAATGTGGTCATTAGGTTGATGTTGAAAAGTTACGAGGTTACACGAACGCACCACAACACTCCATGTTTTGCATTCAACTTTGACCTTTAAATCAGCTGTTGGGGGATTTCCATCTTAAATTACCGACTCAAATGATCCTGCTGATACCGGTATGGTGATTTATATTTTACAATACCAAGAAAACTTTTCTGCTCGCGTAATATAGATCGCATATTCTCTTTAAAAGAAACAAATCTGGTGTAGATATTTGAAATAGTTGTGACATACGAGCAGTGTGAGTTGCATCTATTTTTGTCACAGCCTCAGCTTTAGGGATTGGACCCCTCACAAAGTTTGCTTGTCGGACACGAAAACAAGCCCGGATCAGTTATTCAGAGAAGATTATTTTAGTGAATTATTGAGTTAATTCTTGCAGTAATTGCTCAATATAACCCACAGTTTAATTTATTTATCAGAAGTAAGTCACTAAAACACAATTGCAGATTTGTAAATTCTTAAAAGGATGATCTGAATGAATCTAGTCTTCAACCTGTGTATGTTGCAGACCCCTGTCCACTGTGCACAGTCAGTGCTGTCATGGACTTGAATGACATCAGAGGGGGCAGGCTGGATGTGATCTCAGAAGAGAGCGAGCAGCAGGACTTCAGCAGAGAATCGAGCACCATGGAGGCTTACGCTGTTGTTCCAGAGCCTGGAGGAAGGACCTTCCAGAGGTTTTCAGTCAACACCAATGAGTCGTTGCGGTTCGAACCCTGTGAAGACAGCTGTCCGTCCCCCACTGGGGCAGAAGATGGACGTGATGATGTTTTTGAGAAGGGAGAATGTGAGGTGAGGGCCACTAACACCACAACAGCATGTCATTTGTTAATTCATTCTTAATTTTGGGGGGGTTTAATTTGCCTTTAAATCAGTTTTTCACAGATAATTGACAAAAAAAGAAATGGCAATAATGTTGATCAAAACTAATCGATGTCATTTTATTCTCTATTGCATGTCAATGAAAAACTACAATGCAGTTTTTTAAATGAAATTAGGAAAGTTTTGGACCCTGAGTCTCATATGCTTTCAGGGTGAGATCACCTCCATCAGGAATCAGCTGCAGGGGAAGGTTGCTGAGATGGAGAACTTTGCTGGTCATTTGGAGGAAATCTTTCTCACTGTGGAGGTAAACCTATATTTCCGTGTGAAAGTTTTATGCAGCAAACATCTCAAATGATTAAAAACAAAAGCAAATTAGGGGAGTGAAAGCTTCACATGTTATTTCAATCCACACAGGTTTCAAATAACATATGCTGTTGAAATATACACATTACCCTTTTGTTATTATTGGGTTTGCCTTTCCTTGGCAAGTTGCAAGTTAAAATGGCTTGGTAAGGAAAATGATATGGTAGGATCTAAATTTCATTTCTAGACATTTATTTTGACTCACAATTTAAATGCATTATTTCTGTTTGATTTGCTACAACACAACTATTTGATTGTTTTAGTTTGTGAATTAGTGACAGAATTCACTTTCTTGATCTCCTGGCCTCCCTAGATCACAGTTTTCATCTGAACCTGATTCAATGCAATGAAATTCCTATCTTAGTTTTTTTTTTACAAACTAAAATATATACCACAGAATCTGTAATCTCAGTGTTATAGATTTTGAAGTAGGTGTTACTTAAGTTATTGCAACTGGCTAAAAAGCTGCGAAATTACTCTTTACGTTTCTGACAAATTAGAATCCAATTTCAGCATTGCACTGTTTCACGATTAGGTAAAAGTTTTGTACTTAAATGTGATGAAAATCTGCCAGGGAGCAATTTAAATATTCTAGTCTGCCTTGGCATTTGAAATGGTACATTTCTTGAAACCCTGGTCCATTCTCAGTGCATGTAGCAGCAGAACTGAACATGCAGATCAATGTTTCAGTCTCAAACTGCATCAGATCGCCTGAATGTTGGTCCAGGAGAACTTCGGCCGCCAGGAGCAGCACTTGGAGCAGCACTACAATGACGTGCTGCAGACGTTGTCCCAGCGCTACGACGACAGGGAGACAGGACTGCAGGAGGAGAAGAAGAGTAAGTTGGAATCCCTGTACAACCAGCTGGTGGCCTGTGGGCAGGCGCTGGGCACCTCGAAGGAGCTCATCGAGACGGCCCAGGAGGTTTACCGCTCCAAGGACAAGAGGCTTTTCCTAAAGGTAACTCAACTAGGTTTAGTAAGTTTTGGGGGTTTTTCATACACAAAATAAAGCACATCAGTTATAATATTTAAAAATGTAAATGTAAAAAAAAAAAAAATCCTGTTTGATAGGTTCCTTTTGACTTTTGTTGACAGGCAATTATGCCCGTCGTTAAAAGGTAATCATGAAGCTGCTCTGTGTGTGCATGTTGTGACACTAGCAGGGACTGCAGAGTGATTTGGGAGGACCTAACGTCGATAGCACATAGCCAACTTATATACGCTTGGTAACATAAATGTTGCTTTATTTTAATGTTCATGCTAAGGTGTGATTCAGATGGCATGACACTTGAACATTCATCTTTGTTTTAAATCTTGTAATTTACCAGAATGACTTGTATGTTAACTAGAGTCGAGGAGTTTGCCAAGGAGGATATCGACCTCTCGCTGTCGACGAGTCTTGAATTCATTACACCGCTGGCCGATCTGTCAGATGTGAAAACCATGATGGACTCCATCAATATTGTGCCAGGTCTGAATCCTAAACAAATCACCTATTGAAGTAAATCACAAGGATATCAGAATAATGCACAACATAGAAAACTCTGTGATACAGAGATTGCCCAGACAATATACACATCCCACCAAAGATGCCTGTAGCTCCTGCATAAAAATGATGCGTACCAATTGAAAGATACACCCTTACTAATATTTTTTCAAGTCTTCCTTAGCAACAAACCTGTAGGAATTCTCTGATTGGATACTTGAACTTTCTTCTTGGCAAAAGTGGTACTGCTCATTTAAATTAATGTAAAGTTTACTAGATGAAGCTATTTTGACATATATTTTTTGGTTGGTGTCTCGATAACAAGAGTGGACCGACTGTGTATTTGCGTCATACAAACAGCTCCGTCTGCACCAGTGATCAACCCGCAGCTGCCCAACTCGGCCACCCAGACCTCCCTGCATGTGTGCTGGAGCTTATTCTCCGACGACACGGTGGAGTACTATGAGCTTTACTACCGACCGGTGCTGGAGGACACGCCCGCAGACAGTACCTGTGCACTGCAGGGTATGGCAAGCTTACACTGGACGATGACACCATTACAAATGTTTCAGCAACAGTCCAACTAAATGGATGTGTGTTTTTTTTTTGTTTTTTTTCAGAAAGCAAGGTAAAAGTGAAGGAGACTCATTGCACTGTGACAGAACTGCTCCCCAATGCTCAATATGAGCTCTGGGTGACGGCTACCAACACAACAGGCATCAGCCCAGCGAGTGAGAAGGCCTTGTACATGACAGGTAATTTAATGCCACACTGTTCTCACAACTCTATAGGTGCACCGAAAATCATTCACCCGCCACTGCAAATTAGATTTATTGGCAAATTAAACAAAACTGTGATATCATGTGCTATTACAAGTGGTTTCTTCGAATTAAATAGAATATGACACTTTCAATGAAAACTACAGTCTCCAAATTACTCAACCAGTTCATGAAGAGAGTATTTAGCACTTAGTAGAGAAGCCATTGCTGTTCTGACCTGCTGCAAATGGGATATATAGCCAGGCACCAGCTTCTGGCAGCATTCCTGAGGACTCTATGCCTGCTGCTCATACACATGGGCCTCTAATTCACTATTATTTCTGGATTTGTGTGCTGTTCACGCCTTTTTCAAATCCCCAACTCATGAGAGTTCAAGTCATTCACCATTGATTTTCTTTCTAATATTTACCAGGACATCTTCTGAAACCAAATCATAGTGGAGCAGGAGCTTCTTAAAAAGGGAGGTGAAATTGCAAATCCAAATTGATATTTGATTTATATAAAAGTTTTATAACAACTGAAGCTAACATAGTTACTTGATTGTGCTCTAAATGGCACCCATGTCTGGAAAATACATAATAGCACCCCTTAAACTTTTCAAGATGATAATCTCTTCTCTGAATTTCTTGAACTTAGTCATATTTCTAACACTCAGTGAGATGTTGCCATGAACAAAGTGTTCAGTCTATCAAACCCAATCCAAATAATAGCAACCTCTCATTGTTGACATCAGTTGTTCCTGAGATCACATCTAGTTTTTTAATTTGTGCTCTGATAAAGAATAATTTTCAGTTGGTTGAATAATTTTGAGGATTTCTTTGACTTTAAAAGCAAGATTGTTGCATTTGGATACTAGTTTTTTTGTTTGTTTGTTTTTGTATAACTTCAGTTGCAAGTACTCAAAAGGCTTGACACTATAAATGAAAGCCCAAATCGTGTTTCCGTAGTGCCGTCGCCTCCTGTGATCAAGCAGAGGGAGTGCAGCAGCTGCCCAGAAGCTGCTCTGATCCGATGGGAGTCAGGGAACACCAACCCTGTAGACTCCTACACCGTGGAGCTCAGTGAGACGGGAACTATTGGCACAGAGAACATTACTGAGTAAGAACCGAGCTATTAATACCCACCTCAATCTTACTCAATGATTATGTAATGATTTCGTAAGAAAAAAATGCTTAAGGTGTCAGAGGTTTGCAACATACTGCTCCCTAAGGTATTAGCACTCTTCATCTGCTTTGGTAGACACAAGGCTTGTTGTTGTATCATCTTCATATAGAGCCAGGGTTGTGCATGCCTGGGATTTTTCCAGGTCCCTTGGTTGTAGAGCTGCTGAATCAAGACGTTCTCTGTCCTAGAAAATCTATTCTTAGCTTCAGCTCCTGTAGCAGTGTTTGCCTCAGCTGGAAGTGTGTCCTCACACTTAGTCATTTCTTATTTTCCATCAGCTTGCTGCAAAATACAAACTATTTAAAGCTCCAGATTACACCTCTGAATTTACTTGTTTGGTATTTTACAAAGGATGAGGTATAATAAATTACTCGATAAGTGACCTTTGATTTAAGAAAGAAAAATGAGATTTCTTTTTTTCCTTCATGTGTTGTGTCTAGGTCTATAGTGGCCGTGCCCACCTGTCAGTGTGTGATCCAGCTGCAGGCAGGGCGGCAGTACCTCATCTCTGTAAGAGCTGTCAACATTGGAGGTCCAAGTGACAGGAGTGATGCTATAACCATCTCCACAACTGGTAAAAACAGAAAACAACCTTGCTTGCTGAAAATCTTTGAGTGGTTTTGACTAGTAGAGGACACAATGTTCTGAGCTATTAATTAATAGCACCAGTTTATGGTGTTATTAACATGGTGTTATTTATGTTTATGGTGTTATTAACACCATAAACTGTCAAACATATTTCTGGTTGAAAGTGTTTTTAAAAAAACCCAACTCTATTATTTAGAACGTTTCTATTATTTATTTAAAGATTTTCCTCACTAATATTTTATAGATCTCAGCAGAACAGTTGTACCATTTGCTATTTTGCATGGAAGGTTTGGTCAACCCAGGGTATAAGTGACCCAAGCTGCTGCACAGGACCATGACACCACTAGGGGGCCCCCAAGAACCCTGAACTTCTCACACAGAATAAAAGAAGAATTCAGACAACATTGCTTCAATACATAAGTTGCTTCTATTCAGTTTATCTATTGGACAAAACCTGTACAGTTACCTGGTGAAGCAGTGGTAAACCAAATTGACTGTACGATAATGTGTTTTGTTGAATAATTCACGAGGTAGCTCTAGAAAGGTTTTCTGAATTGAAAGGTTTATTTTTTTTCATTGGCATTTTCTTCCTTTTGTCACTTTTAAATAGTTTATCCTAAGCCATCTGGTGAAATGGCTTGGGATAAACTATCTACACCCTTTTACCAGCAGAATGGGAAGCCATTATGATGAATACCTGAAAAATATGCTTAATTGATCAGAAGTTTAAATCAGTTTGGCACACACAGAAAAAAAACCATTTGTTTAAAAAATGTATCCATAAAATGTTTTGTGAGCTCAAGCCCAAGCAGAATTATTAAAAATTCTGTCCATCTGCCATCAAGTTGCTATGTTAGGTTACATCTCAGTCTAGCACTCCATGAAATGAAACTCTATTGGATGCACAGTGCTAAAACAAGGCATTTTAAAATTGATCCGTTAGAAAACAGTCAGTTATAATGGCCTTGTTTGGAAATGGCGCCTCAAGTTTGTAGATATCCTAACAAGAAATTCCTTGTGTGATGACTGAACAGGCACCTTCTTCTACCTTCTGGAGGACACCGCTCATCCCTGTCTCTCCATGTCAGAAGATGGCTTCACTATATTCTATGGAGATGAGGAGTTGCCCATAACCGCAATGGCTTTTGAGGACAACACTTTCACAAGGTGAAGTGTCCAACAGCTGCTTGTGCGACAAAGCGTCATTGAAACATCCAGCGGAACCTTTAATATTAAGTTTGTATGTGTGTGTGCTTATGTACAGATGTGTAGCCATTTTGGGGGATCTGATTCCAGTGCGAGGCAGGCATTACTGGGAAGTCGAGGTGGACGATGAGACCGAGTTTCGTGTCGGAGTTGCGTACGAAGACACAGAGAGGGACGCGTACCTCGGGGCCAATGGTAGCTCTTGGTGTATGAGACACATTCGCACCCCGTCCAGGTAAACGGTGTACAACTCCAGTCTGTCATGTTATATCCACTGGAAAATTAGGTCACCAATTGCATTTTGTTTAAATCAAGAAATGTTCTTAGTTTGAATCTCGTTTTCTGAATTGCTGTTTGGCCTAGGTCAAACATTTCCTTTGTTCTGGTGTACAAATAATTACATTTAGACTCAATTGCATAAGTCCTGGTCTTTGTCCTCTCTGACAAACATTAGGTTAGCCCTCATGTTTTTCTCAAGAGAGCTGGGTTTCCTCCTTGAAGGTAGCACAAAAGTTAAACCCATATCAGTAGCAGGAACTTTCTGCAGATCATTTAAGAATGCTGAGTCATGATGTTCATCATGTGCTTCTGAACTGACAAACTTGTGTGATTTTATCCATTTAAGCGAGACCAAAAGTATTTTGGTCAGTTTTTGTATTGTTTATTGTCCAATTTATATTTCTCTTCCTTAGATTTTTGTAGGGTATTATATTTTTTTCACCACTGTGCATACCAGGTGCTTTAGTGGAATGTTTAAGTGTAAAGCCATTTAATAGTCTGCTCAGAAATGTAGTCCTTGCTTTTATCTGGGCTCTTAATTTGCAATCCGATCAATTGATGAAGCACGGCAATTTTCCAACTGCAGCACAAGCAGAGAAAAATTCAAGTGGCTCTCATTTTAACAGTACAAAAGCCCAAGCAGATTTGTTTTCATCCACTATCAGAATTAACATGCTGATCCTCCACGGGACCATTACTGCAAATCCTGGAAACTGGGCCAGGATGGTATTTTTAGCATTTAAAATTCCCTTTCCTAAGCAAAATACAAAAGTGTGCATCAGCCCTGTGAAAGCCTGAGCTCAAAGGAACTACCATGAAATATCTCATCATGCGTTTATATAGCAACTGTATTTAATACAAGTCAGGCCCTTTGTCACATTTATCGAGTCATTCATATCATACAAGCCTCAAATGTGATTCCCCATTGTGGCCCATTGTGGGCAGCTTGTTCATTCTGCCTACGCAAACTTTTAAGTCACATTTCTTATTTTCTTTCATCTGCAGCCATTCAGATATCAGTTGCTGGCTCAGTCTTGTGCTTTCCCAGAGGCAGGCAGCCAGCCACATGAGAGAAAACACAACTCTTCCTTCTAATATTGCATTGTCCTCTTTACTTTTAGACACAAGTATGAGTTCCTGCATAATGGCTGGAGTCCAGACTTGAGGATTACAGTGCATCCAGTGTGTATTGGAGTGGCTCTTGACTACAACAGGGGAACGCTGAGCTTCTTCAATGCTAATCTGGAGCAACATCTGCATACCTTCCACTGTCACTTTCACAATTATGTCCACCCATGTTTCAGCCTGGACAACCCTGGAGCGCTTACTGTACATAATGGCATACAAGCTCCTGACTACACCTTCATCTGACAGGAAGTTGGTGTTAACGATGTCATAAATGGAACTAATAATTAACCTCAGTTTGCATTATAGTGACATTAAATGTTACAACAAAAAAATCATTTACAGTGTGAATGTTCAGACAGAAATGCGTCAATAAAAAACAATATACTTTCTGAAGTTGTTTTATTATAGTATTCCATGGGAACAGGCATACACCATTTTCCAAGATAAGAAAAAGGTTTCACTGAAGTTTATATGCATTTAAACAATCTGCAATTGCAGCAAGGCCAGATGTCGAAGCTCGAAATGGGACTTTAACAAAAGTTGGAGGGGGGAAAAAAGGAGAAAGTTTCTCTTTATTATACAGCTGTATTCAAATCTTAGAGAAGTCCGCCCTGTGTACCTCCATACTTTGAGACGTGTGTAATGAATGGGATTTAATACCATTTGTTCTGTGTTAAAAGTTGATGAGGGCAACATTTAGAGTCAGATTAAAGCAAAAAAAAGTTTCACTTTTTTCAAAAGCCCAAAATGACAGACTACAAGCAAATATCGACCTTGTTAGCTTCTGTATTTACATCAGCTTAAAAAGTATTTTAGATTAAAAGACGTATCCAAAAAAGTTTAATCTTACTTGTGCAAGAGCATCTAGAGACGGAGACAACAAAAACCTAAACATGGGTGGACAAAGGAAATAAGAACCTCTGTTTAAACTAGAAAAGCACAATAATTTGGGAATTTACACACTGTAATCAATATAACACATACTGTATGTTACTGTTTTAAACCTGTCAGGTTTAGGTTTATTTGTATGTACGGAAAGTTTTACCTGAATTTTGCCAAGAGCCAAAACAAAGTGAAAACCAGTTCTTTTTGGAAGGATAGAAAGATAAACCAAAGAGGGAAAAAAAAGGAGGTAAAATGTATAAAAATGCTGGTATGGTTATTTCAGGGCAGACTTCTCCTTTCATTGTGTCGATATGGTGAGAGTTAAAACTTTTGGTCTGTAAAAATCTCAGGGACAGTGGGGGATGACAGACGTTATAGGTTTTCTGTCTTACTGCTGTGTGTCCTCTCATCCTCTTCATCTGAGGAATCTCCGCCGTAGGGCACGAGCCCAGAAGTATCAACGCTCACTTTAGTCTTCTTCACCGACACCTCTTCCTCAACACCTGCAATTACAAAAAAATGGAGAAAAAGAGAGAGAAAAAAAGGAAAGGTGGGAGACATCGGAGAGAAACGGGAGGAGGGGTGGGGCGAGCAAAGAGAGAGAGAGAGAGAACAAAACCAAATGGAAACCCAGTGAGGAGCCCCACATAAGGCGTGGTTTTTGAGTTGGTTTGATCCAGAGCCGGGGGCGGGGGGAGGGAAGATATCAAAATCAAACGGCAGCACAGCACACATCCATTACAGGCACGTCCAGGGGACACATGTTGAGAGAGAGAACAAGGGAAAGACAAAAAACATATACAAGAAGAGCACGTTAGTGAGTTCCAGCAGTGGTGCGCTTCAAACAGGTCTCCACTCCTCCCCCATTGATCCATGGGGGGAGATGCTACGACATGCAATACAGAACTCCACAGAAGTAAACATCTGAGCTCTCAGGCTCTCTGAGTATGTTGGAAGAGAAGAAGCGCATACCCGTAGATGCGGGGGCGGCCGGGGGCGGGCTGGCCGGGGCTTCTGGCGTGGCGTCCCTCAGCCTCTTGCGCGTAACGGGGGGAGGAGCCACAAACGGTGATGGAGGTGGAGGCATCAATATCCTGAAGAGATACGAACATTAACATCGTCCCAAAATCAACTTGAAGGAAATCAGAGAAAATCTATAAAAAAACCAACCTTTCTACAACTTTCTCCTCTCCTACGCTGGATGAAGGAAGGGTGGACTCCAGGTGAGCAGGACCCTCTGGAGAGCAGCTGGCAGGCTACAGAGGAAGTCATAAATCACTTTAGAAAATTTAACTCATCATGAAAAGATCTGAAAGCTTGAAATTATCTATATGCATCATTTTTCAGTGACTCCTACAAAAATGGGCTCATTCTTAAATGTATGAATTAAAACAGGCCACCCTCGCACTCAGTGTTTGAGAAACACGATGGCAAGAATTTGGAAAGTGGCCCTTTTACACAAATATTTTTGAATATTTATTGTAATTATGATTAAAGCAATAAAAAAAAAATTAATAATCACTATTTTGTTTGCTTATGAAGCAATAATTGCAGAGTAACAAATATTGTTCCAAATCCAAACTTATCTATGATCAATTATTCTACTTATGTTTATGAGGTTTGCAAACAGAGTATGTTATCTGGAATGGATGATTTGTTAATAGTATACCAAGAGAGAGGTGTGATGTACAAAAGGTATGAAAAAACAACTTTAAAAAAATGTATGAGAGTCTATGTAACAACTTCAAGTGAAACGGCATTGAGTTTCCAGATGCGAAGCTTCAGAAATCCTCATGAAACCCAAACTGATCCGAAACTTGAGCACTTGAGCTTTCACCAATATGTAGAAGCATCAGCGCTCCAGCTAACCTGTTCATCCTTAGCCCCCTCCTGGAAGTGATCTTTGGGACTTCCTGAGTCAGGGGGGGTGTTTAAAGATCCTCCAGGCTCCACTGTCTCACTGCTGCCCGGATCCTTAAGTAGAGCACAACCAACATATGTACACTGCTGTGTGTGTTCAAAGCCTTGTAACACACACAGCCTGCGACCCCTCAACCACAGATTGGGTCAACTTATTAATGTTTTTAGACGTTTGGTTTTTATTCAGATGAAGTGCATTTCGATCCGAAACTAGAATCTCGTTTTGAGTAATTAAAATAGATTCATGACAAAGTGATATACAGGGTGTCGAGGGTTAATTTCTCTTAGTTTTTATTATTATTGATTACAGCCAATAAAATGAAAATGTCTATCATCAAATAAATACCCTTACCAATATATATATCTTTAGATATAGGATGTAAAGTTATTACCATATCATACCCTACACATTCATAGGAAAGACAGCTGCTCATTGCTCCAGAAGTTGCACAATCAACATAGAAAACTACAAAAATGGCCACCTTCATTTAAGGTGAAATACATGGAGATACTTTTGAGTAGGCCAACATACCTGCTATCAAAATTTATTTTAACCGATTGCAATTTACAGAGAAAATTGATAACACCCTACAGTTGAAGGCTGTAATCTTCAACATTAACAGAAATAAAGGCATGTAATATAAACACCGGATGTAATTAATCTGTGTTATGTGGAAGTTACGCTTTATGAACCGAATTACTGAACAAAATTAATAATAAACGTTCTAATTTCCTGCAATGCAAATGTGTAGATATGTAGGGATCTGGTAAAACATACAGAAGAAAACTGATGTGACCGAAACATAAACACTGGAAAAATCTAGACATAAAGATATCAATGTGTGGCAGTTACCTGGACAAGAAAGGGATGTGGTTTCCTAGGACACACTGGATACTGAATCATTGCCTGAGAAGATGGAGATGGGGTTGTCGACAGGTTAGATTGACTTGGGGGGCCATTTGCATTACTCCAGTAACCACCGGCTCCTGGATACGCTGCATAGCCGCCAGCATACCCATTTGCTGGGTAGTTATACCAGGACCCCTGGCTAGAGTAACTGCTATTAGTTGGAAATCCATGTGCTGCGTATGCTGAAATGAAATTGTAGAATGTTAATTTTGAAGTAAATGGAGTATTGCTTACCAACTCAACTTATTGCTCAACCACTAATGATGCCAAAGGAATATTCTCTAATCACAATGCAGCAAACCAGTATCTGATATTGGATAAACTTGTTGGAATTTGTCCAGTAGCAGTAATAATAATACTTACGCTGTGTTGAACCTGTAGCTGTGTACACTGACACCATTTGGGCATGTTCAGCTCTCACCTAAAGAATAAAGATGAAAAATAAAAATAACTCATGACTGACAAGTTTCATAGAGACAGTACTAATTTGTTGTCAGTAATGAGTCTGTGGGTAGGTGCAGAGCACACAAGATCTAAGACTCAAGATCAGGCGGTTCACACTACCACATTGATTTTGGAGGTGGGTATCAGTGGAAACTATACGCTTCAGTAGTTTCACCTTCTTATACCTCCGAATATATTCTCCAACTCAGGTGAAAAATTTCTACATGGTGACATTATGAACTTACAGTTTCAAGCAGACTCTCTGTGAGTTTCTTAGCAGACTCTAATCCAGCTGCATTCGGGTGGCTGCGACACACAAAAGAGCTTTGTTGGACTAGAACGAAGCAGATTCAATAAGGGTCTCGCAGACAGCAAAACAAAAGACATTTTATCACTTCTGTCCAAGCAGGAGCATTAGCTGCTCATTACCTTAACTGAAACCAGACGACGTCGATTACAATTTGTTTCATTTAAAGAGGGAAATCCTTCACACTACACCTAAAAGGTTTATGGGAAGGTCTAAAAAAGTGAACATACCTGATGTAGACATAAAGAGGCTCAAAAGACTCTCGTTTGGATGCCTGTTCGATGTAACCAGACCCTTTCCCCCTGAGGAAGACTCGAGCCCCTGTCTCGGTCTGGATGTGGCTCAGGTACGAACCGGCTGGACCCTCGACCTTTTCCTTCACGTTGAATGAGGGTAACGCTTGGTCCAGGCCCACGAAGATTTTAGTGTGCACAAAACTCTGGGGAACAAAAAAGAATAAACAGTGTCAATAATTATGTCCAGTTACATTAGATAAATATTTTTTCCTAGAGGAAAAAGAGCTTTTGTAAGCAAATGCAGCTATCCAAGGTTTTTCACTCCAAACCAAGGATATTCTCTCTGCTAGTTGATTTTGGAGGCGAGTTTCAGTGAAGGCAACAAACTCCAGTTGCCTCACTTTCTTTACCTCCGTTAAAAGGTCTGCTTGATTCTATAAAAATTAGCTAGAAATACATCTTGCACTTATTGCCAGAAGTGCAATAATGGCTTTTGATTGTTTATCATTTTATATTTTTTTCTTTTTCGCTGATCTAAGAGGTGTTTTATCCCTGTTGTTGTGATTTGTATATGTTCCATCAACATAACTGTTGTGTAATTTTCCCCATGTGAAAACATAAAAAACACAAGTGAGAGTGTGTTAACTCTAGGTAGTTAACCAAAGCGAAGCCTTGTTGTTTGAATCACGACAGAAATATGAGGTCTACCCACCCCTGTATGAGGAGCTGCTGGTCGATGTCCCTGGCCCGGCACAGAGTTTGAGATGGGCAAACGTGGCACAGGAGTGGGAATGACGGGCCGAGGTGGCTGAGGGTAAAGAGTGAGTGGTGGGATCACAGGAACCT
Source organism: Alfaro cultratus (assembly GCA_903066825.1). NCBI lineage: Eukaryota > Metazoa > Chordata > Actinopteri > Cyprinodontiformes > Poeciliidae > Alfaro > Alfaro cultratus. The sequence goes on along the minus strand of CAEFZX010005242.1, from coordinate 42,732 downwards.
GCTGTCCTCCGGATGCTGCTGAGGCTCTTATCACATCTTCAGAAATTATCTCCTTTATTCTCATCACAGCTTCTGATATCCCAAAGCAAAAAGAAAAAAAATGTGTGGTGAAAAAAAACCAAAAAAAAAAAACCTGACAGATGCATTATGAATCTTTCAAAAAAATATCAAATTTGCTCGTTGAAAAAAAAAATAAATTTTACTTACTATTGACTTGCTCTTGTGTTTTTCCCTGAACATGTAAATACAAAGGTCTTTGTCTGAAAGAAATCAGATCACAAATATTAGGGAAACATTTGCACTAAACACTTTTCCCATAAGTCTAATGTGCACAAAAAAAAAAAAAACTTCTTTTACTGAAACATAAATTTTTTTTAACATTTCTACACTTCCACTTGACATCTAGTAAGATGTTATTACAAAGGTTTCGGATATGTATTGCATACAAATCAAAAAAAAAAACGGACTGCATGACGCGAACTACGACAATACAGTTAAAGTTCAAATACAGCATATATTTCCTAAATTATCAGATGCATAAATCAAATTATTAATGTCCCAGGTGTTATTAATTGATTTAACGTTCTCAAAACTTCCACTCTGCATAACTAAACTATTATCCCATCACAAATTCTGTCTTTTTTAAAGAAATTGTTAAAAATGTCAAAAGTATGAAGAACTAGTCATGGAAAATAAAACATCAAACTCCCTTGTCAACATACCCTCCCGCTCCTTTTTCAATTTCAGGCATGTAAAGACCTTTAGTTGAGACAACGGCTCCACTAAATAACCTGATCTGAAAAACAGAATAAGAAATTAAATGTTACAAAAATAAAAGTTTGGTTTTTGTGTTTAATGCCAGTTTTCCACTTACTTCCTCTTGTGTTTTTCCTTTAGTAAGAAGTTCTCTGCAGTTTAGCGGTACGTCATTTATGTCGACCTCCGTGACCACCATTTCTTCTACAGGGGTTGGTACAGGGATACTTGGGGGCTTCTTAATAAAACAAAATATAGCATTAGTATTGCAAAAACACTTCCTTCCAGATTTTTTTTTTTTTAAACTATGCACCTTTGGAAGTAATGGTGGAGGAGTTAAAAGTTTTCCCTTTGCCATCAACATGGCGTTTATTTTAGCAGCCATGGCTGCTGCCTTCTCAACTCCCCCTGTTGGTGTTTCTTCTGCCTCTGGTGGCTGAGAGGCCGGGCTGTTTGACCCAGTGGAGCCGACAACCCCAGGGAAGGCGACGGGGAGCGTGGCATGGCCAATGCTCTTCTGTTGCTGCACATCCACACTCTTTTTAGGTTGTGCTGGTTGATCCCAGCGACTTGTTAGGCAGCTGAAAAAAAAACATACAGACACAAAAAAAAGTGCAACAGTCAAATGAAGATATTTTATACAATGCAGAGTTAAGCTCACGTTGATGTTTTCACCATTTCTTTCTCCTCTCTCTAATGTAGTTTAGCTCTATTATTTTAAGACAATTTAGAATATTTGGCCAAATGTGCATCTCTCAGCAATAAATAATATCCTTCCCTTCCGAAATATCAGGAAAACAAACAAGCAATTTAGCATTCCACAGACGCTGAAGCTAATGTCGAGCTAGCTAACACCAATTTGCGATTCTAGTTTAAACTGTTTAAACCACCAATAGACCAACAATAAATTTATATAGCATCAAGTGGAATTAATCCCAAGACATTGGTTCTAAACGGAAGATTTCAGTCATAATAAATTGCACAAATACCCCCTGAGCTAACTTTTACTACTAGGCCAAGAAGCTATTAGGTAGCTAACACAGCAGCTAGCGTTAGCGTAGCAGGACGCGGCTAACACGGCCTCGGCTTGTGAGCTCGTTCTTCGCGTTATCTCCAAAATAAGGTAATACTCACGGCGTTTGTCCTGTCATTCCCGAAGACATAGCACGACCCCGGAAAATATAAATGTTTTCAAAATGTCTCTAATATAGATTGTGTTGAACGACCGCAGCCATCAGTCCGACGTCGCCGACTGTTTCCTCTGACGACTTTGTCGCAAAGTCTGATCTGACGGAAGTTGGGCTGTTTTTATGTTACGTAACGTCAGTCTGGAACGATCCAGCGGTGCGCACAGAACTGCACGGGGCCCAAATGTGACAGTAAAACTTATTTATACAGCTTAGGTCATTGCAAAGAAAATATGTTATAATAAAAACAACGTTTTGTTTTTCTGTGCTGTTGAAAAACACCACCTCTTTTAAAGAATCTAATTGGAAGAGAGAGAAAACAGTTTTAATCAAAATAAGAATTGAAGGGTTGGATGTCAAAGAGGAAAAAAATGCTATGGTCAGGAGAAGCCTGATCTGTGCATTTATATTAAAATTCAAAAACAGTTTTGTTAAAGAAAAAGTTTGTATTGATGCACATTTTATTGTTCACTTCATATAAGACGTTTAGCCTTTTGCATTTGGAAGAAGTCTTTAAGGAACATTTTCACTTTGAGCATATTTCACAATAATCAAGAATGAAATCACAATGCTTATTTTTCCTCTTTTCAGATGAAAAAGGTAAGTATCTCTGGTGATTGCAAAGGACTCCACTCACTTTGATCTGATAAGGATCTTAGAGCATGGTGAGACTCCTTCATACCTTTATTAAAATACTGTCCTTGAATTATTGCAAAAACAATCAAGTAAGCTGGTTCTAGTTGTGATATGACTCAAAAAATCATTTAGGATGGACAGTGTTGTTTTTTCCCCCCCCATCTTGTGCCAACAGCCAATGTTGTGGTTGACCAACAACAGATGAACACTGTCCCGTCTGTCTTTGTTGGTGCCGTCTCTCCTCATGTCTCCTCACCTCCAACTGGTTGAGGCAGATGGCTGTCCTCTCTGAGCCCGGTCACGCCAAAGATTTCTTCCTGTTAAAAAGAAACATTTTCTTTCCAGGGTGGATGTCATTGTTGGGTCTATTCATGTAATTTTGCAGAAAATTGATTTCAGCAGTAAGTATGAACACCAATGTTACTTAATCTAATTTGTTGGGGTTTTTTCTCCAAAAATTCTTATGTTGTCTTCTAGATCTTTGCAGAAGATGCAGCATTCTTGTATCACACGTAGATCGATTATATGGAAGATAAAGTTACCCTTACTCTTAATGTCACATTACATGTGAAACGTTTTTGTTCTCCACACAATAACACCAGAATTTACTTATTTTTTAATACTTTAATTACTTATTCCAAGATACCACTTTAGATGTAATATTTTGAGTTGGAGTTTGCTAAACTTAAAATAACACTCTTTTCCGTTGTGAAGCAGATATTAACCACACTCCATGTCTGCACAAGGCTAAAATATTTATAGAACTGAATGCAAATATCCAGTTCATTTATGGTATCGCAGTCATTCATATTTAATGTCACATTACAACCACAAACCTTATTGTGTGTACTTTGAAAATGTAAACCAACTAAAATTCTCCTTATATCTCTTTTATAGATATAAATCCAAAAGGCGTGTCGTACCTTTGACAGGATACATAATCTTTACACACTTTACCTATCTCTCTACTATGGAAGAGCAACAGAAAGAAAGCCACAAGGAGTCCTGTTGCCACAAGACATGCAAAAAACATTTAGAAGACGGTCAAAACTTGGTGATGGCTGCATAATCATTCCCTGGAGCTAAATACAAAGCGATAACTAAAGAAAACCTCTGACTTGACACTTGGGCTGGACCCCAACATACAGTCAGCTACAAGAATGGGCCAGACAAAGTCCAGATGCTCTTCACCCAATGTGACTAGAGTTTGAGCTAGTCTGCAGAAAAGAAAGGACACAAATTTTAGTCTCTAGATAAGCACACCCCAAAAAGACTTTACAACTGCAGCATAAAGTAGTCGTTAAAAAGTATTCCTTCTGGGTTGCTAAACCCAAATGCATGCAACCTTTTTCAAAATTTTATGTGTAAAAAAAAATTAGAAAACCATGCATCCTTTTCCTTCCACTTCGTAATCACGTGCCAATTTGTGTTGGCCTGTCACATAAAGCCACGACGAAATACATTAAAGTTCAAGTTTGTAACATGACAAAAGATTAAAACTCTTAAAGGCTATGAAAACTTTCACAAGGGGCAGTATGTGTCAGGGAGAAAGAACAGATGCCAGAGACAAAACTGTTGCAGGAAAAACACTGCAAGGATATAGTTGACATTTTATTTTTCATTGAATAGGTTCTATTTTCCCCCCCGTGCCTTCAGACCAAAACGTGAATCAGAAGGAACAAACAAATCCCCTGATTAAGTGTACAATTCTGTCATAAGAGAGAAACAAAATTAATTGTGGTTAATGCATCTCATTAACCAGTAGTTGCTTAGCTGTTATGGCATTTATATACTGTTTAGAGAGGAAACCTTCTCAAGAAGCATCGATCTTTTAACGTAGAAATTAGTATCCTAATCTGAATCCAACTTTGAACAACAAAAAAACAAAAAAAACAAAACGATGTTACCCGGGTCTGAGCATAAGGGTGTTGGACGATTGGCCAAATATAGTGATGTTTTGATCAAAAGAAAAGACAAGAAAAAAAAAGTCAATGCAAGCTGGCCTCCAGGAGACTGCTTTAAAGACAGTGATAGACAACTCTGCGATCCACATTCTGCTTTACCGTTCAGCTCTCTATACGCACGCTCTGTGTGGCTTTCTCCTTCACAGGTGTTCAGATAGCTATTATGGTTGATCTCATCTGCTGCAAATCCAGTGTAAAATTCATTGTCTATAAAAATATTGAGATTTACTTGAATGTAACCTTCTGACTGTGTTATAAGAAAAACTCCAGATGTCCATTGCAGTTGCACAGTGGGATGTACTGTATAAATATTGTACAAAATAAGGCAGTCTTTTTTTTTTCTTCTTTTTCTTCTTCTTCTTCTTCTTCTTCTTCTTCAGTAGGACAAACCAGATACAAAAAATTTCTGGGAGGACAAAAAAAAAGAAAAAAAAGATTGTTCAAGTCCCAAAACGATTTTCACATATTTCTGCTGCTGTTGTCAAATGTCAAGCGGTTTTACAGCATCAAACCAGGAGTATGGGATTGCTGCAACAACGAACACACCCGCGCACTCACACACCAACGGCCAAAAAGAAGAAGAAGATAAAAACAAAACAAATAAAAACAAAACAAACAAAAAAAAAGGAAAACCAAACTCCCACACGCGTTCACACAAGCAGACAATCTCCTGATGATCAACAGACAAACAGCTTATTCTCCAACGCAACATCCCATTCCTGGACAAATCACTGAGACGTAGACACTTCTAATGTTGTATACAGTGCAATACAAAAGGGTTCATTCGTTTATTCAAACTGGTACTGTACTCTTGATAAGAAAACAAAAAATGCTTAATAATAAGGTCGCATGAATAATAATTGTAAATTTTTGAGCGTAGTAGTAGTACTCGTCTTTAATAGCTTTGGCTTTTTTTTAATTCTAAATTCATTCTGCTCTTACTCATTTACTAATTTGTTTGTGAATTTTATTATAGAAAACATGGAAATTTAAGAAAATATTAGCACACTAAATAACCTGTAATTGAGTTTTTTTTTTTTCTTCTTTTTTGCTGTCTCTCAGCAGAGGCCTGGGACAAAGGTCCACCCCTGACCCATGAAGGAAGCATCCGCTCTCATTTCTGTTATGACAGCCGTGTGTCAACTTTGTGTTTCTGAAGGACACGTGGAAACGTAGCCTGAAAAACAAAAAACAAACGAACGAACGAACGAAACAGACAAAAAAAAACAAACCAGTGGAGTGTACTTTTATGACGTGGCCTCCAATGGTTTCCAGGAGCGGCTCTGCCTTGCTGCGAGCGCAGGAGCTAGAGGTTGAAAAAGTGATTACATGGCCTTAAATGGACTAGACACAGTTCTTTAGATGCTAACAGCAACTTCACAGGCATACAGGAGTGCCTACGCGTTAGTCATAGGATGGATGCTTTGCCACAGAGACCGGTGAGGACCCACCCCCCAAAGCCCCGCCGCCGTCCTCCTTTCAATCGTGCCAACAGCGACACTGTGAATGCCTATGAGGCACGAGAAGTTCATGAGGATGCTGGATGTCCGTATCCGACGGTTACAGTTCCCATCCGACAGGCCTGTGAAAAGCCAGCAGCACTTCGGCAGTGTCAGGAAGTCCCTCTGTGCGTTTTTCTGCTGTGGACGGACATGTGGGGTGCTCGGCGTGCTACAGAAGCAGGAGAGTGAAGGCGAGGAGTCCCTGTGTGGCTGGGCTGGGCTGACAGGGTGGTGGGAGAGACGCCCCAGCAGGAGAGAAGAAGGTTCTGCACCCGGGTTTCCGGGGCTGAGTAGCAACAAGCAGCTACTCCGGAGGCGGTCGCAGGGTGTGCAGCTTTCGATCGTCAAGGCCTTTCCAGTACTTGAAGTTGTTGTCCAAGTGCTGCATAAGATTAGGGAGGTCCGCAAAAGCTGGAGAGGAGAGATAGGAGGCGGCGTGAGGCATATAGTGAAAAAACACAAACATCACCCTTACCTTCTGTCTCCTGAGACATGCAGCAAAATCCTTATTTTTACACAAATCTCAGTGTGACGTTGTAATCCAATTTTAAAAATGAAACTATCATTAGAAAGGCCATTAGCTGCCCGGCGTTTACATGTAATGAATCATGAGTGTGGCAGCAAAGCTTCTGGGGAAAAGAATTGTTTCTGTTTGCATTTTTAGGATTTAGTGAAACTGAGAAAATGTTTTTCAATCCAAGACACGTTTGATTGAAACCTGGCAGACAGATCAGCTGTGTAGCATATAATGCTGCACAAAAACATTACTACAATGGGTCCACAGGGTTGTTAGGAAGTTTAAGAGCTTTTCCTATGCGTCTCTTCGGGACAAGTAAAATTTTGGAAAATAGTGGCAGCTAAGAGATTAAAATTGCAACGCTGCTATAATTGAAATATCTAATTGTATGCAATTATCTTACATATGATGGCAAAAAGCAAGTTTCCTCACTGTGACACCAAGCATATGTACAGAACAACATAAATCTACTCGTAGCTTTGATACATTAAAGTGAAATGAAACAACACATAGCTAATTTTTGGGCAGAAAAAGTATTCAGTACATAAATTTCACCTGTAAGCACATCTTAGAATTAGATGCACTAATCGTTAGTCGTCTCTGATCGGTGTTGGGAAGGTCAAATGTAAAAAAAAAAGTTGGATTTCTTTCCTCGTCACAACATATTTGGTCTATAAATCCTTCAATCTACAGCAGGTGCTTTGACAAATGCTTTCGTTTGGTAAACATCAAATAAAGACTAGGGACATTTGTTAACAATGCAAGTGGATAACCTTGTAATTCCGTCATTTTCCATTTATTTCAAAACTACGATCTCCATTAAAAACCATGTGGGGTGGAGGTGGAGTAATCAGCAGGTCCAACCTTTATAAAAAATTGGAAACCGGTGTCAGCCAGAAAAGTCTCATCGGTGCATTCCTTAGTTGAAGAATCCCCTAACTTAGACTCAGATGGATTTTATACAGTCATGCCTTTCATTTCTTTCAATCCATCGTAGTCTGGCTTTCCAAATTACATTTGTAAACAGTCAAGGAATTGTAAGGAAGTAAAAAAAAAACAACAACAAAAAACATGTTTGTACAGCGGTTCTGTTGTTTATGTGATGCCGTGTTGTCTCACCATCCCATGCATCAAACATGTCTGTGATGAAGTAGTCTATAAAGGAAATTTGGGACTTTGGGATGCTACACGTGTTTCTGTCAAACACAGGCATGACCACTGGTAGACCTTGTCTCTTCTCCTCATCCGTCTGCGGTAAAGACAAGAGCACAAGTCACCATCATGTCCGACAACACTAAAAAGTCTGCTACGAACATTTTGCACCAAGGACAGCATCTAATTCTAGAAATTGTATTAATAGTCCATAGTAAACGTATTTACCTGTGCAAAATACTCCTCTGAGATGCGGCCAGCCCATTCTATGCAGAGCTCCAGGGGCCTGCACGGATTAGAGATGTCTGCACACTTGATCAGCATCCGCTTGACGAGGATGCGGTTCTCTGGGGACGTCAGGACGCTTTTGACAGTCTCCTCGTCATTGCTTCCCTAATCAAAACCAACGCAGGATGTTAGGATGAACAGAACTGCAGTACTCCAGATCCTTTCAGATGGAAATGTATACTCTGATAACTCCATAGTACATACTTACTGTTTTGCTTTGTCAGCCTGTCTTGTTTATTTGAGTAAAATGGACTCAAATTCAGTGCAATAAAAGTAGTTTATTGGTGTTAACCCCGTCTTTAAAAAAACGGCCTAAAAACTGGGGAGTAACCATCATCTCAGAAGTGAGGGGGCGAAAAGAAGTGAAAGTCCTATATGCAAATTGTTACTTGGCACACAAAAATGGAATGAAAGTGACGGGTAACACGGCAAGAAACCTCATAATTTAATTTGAACACAAAAACTGACGGCACTATGTTAGGTAAATGTGACAGCACAGATGTGCAAAGTAATCAAGATAAATAAAAATTGAATGCCCTATGTCTGTTGCCTTTTCCAACACAAATAATATCTGACAATAAAGTCTAAAAATAAACTAGATATGGCCTTCTCGCTGTGCTACCTATAATTCAGTCAAAAATAGTTTGGAGAGCGAATGAGTGTAATTCTGAAATATCTGTAAAAATCCTGTTTGGATACCTGCCTGGTTTCTTCCTGTAACAGATCTCGTTTTCTCATCAGATTATAATCCCTCCTTACCTCAGAAGCTCCTGAATCTCTGTCCCTGCAGCTGGCCTCTCCACTAATGTCTGCTCCCTCACATGTCTCATTCTATTGTGAAAATAAAGATTTCTTTTAAACATGTGGGAAGTAACAGTGAGCACAACTTATGTACATAAATGAAAGAGGTTTATTCCTGGTATTAACTAACTAGCAATGGATGTAAAATAGGTTATAACAACAGTTTGTGTTGTTAACTAGCTTAATAAGATATACTGGATTAATCGGTCAACATTTTGCTGTCGTTATCTGTGTGCAGCAGCGTTTGTTTACTCGGTGTGTTTAGAAGAAAAGTGCTAAGTTTAGTTTTTTCCTTTTTGGGTCTGGCTAGTTGCTGCACATGGCAGACCGTGAAGCTCTGCTCTGCAGCAGGTTCTGATCAGTGATCAGATCCACAGGTGTAACAGGCATTAAGCTCATGGTGCGTTTAAAGACGGTTCGGAGAATCATCTTACCACATCTTTACAACCGTTTAAACAGTTGTTAACGGTTGAAAAAAAGTGCGGGGGACACGTCCCACGCGTCAGTTACGCCCATGCCTGAAAACATTTTAATATCCATGTTGAGCATTCCGCACAGAGACGGTAAAGATAGAACCAGGTTGTTAAATTCTCCTGCTCTCTAACACAAGAACCAACAGGTCGTTCGTCCGGTTAATATGTTCCTATCATCATTTAAAATCTAAAATCTGACTCTCTGCTGATGGTTTATGAATCTCTAGAGACAGAGTCAGACATTATATTTCTTTCTATTTGAAAGAAATCAAAATGGAAATTTTGTAATATTACTTCTATAAACGCAATTATTTAATAATTATTTGTTATTATAATAAAATTACAGTGTTTTATTGTGATATCACGTTAAATCTCACCCCGTTCTCCTCCAGAGCAGCCAGCGGCTTGTTGATGCTGTTCACAAACTTGTTGACGTGTTCAAAGTGTTTGGTCATCTCCGTTGCGAGGACCATGTCTATGACGGCCTGTCGCAACGATCGATATTCGTTCCTGAAGAGAAGAAGACGATAACAAGGGGATGAGGGGGAGAGGGAAAGATGGGAGGGGGAACAGAAGGAGGGAGAGACAGCGTGGTGAGTAGCATGGAAACCCGTGTAAACAGTTTTCTCCTTCTGACGACAGTGACAGCGGCGATGAATGGCTGCTTTGTTCGTTGCTCTGCCGCCCCCCTCTTCACCCCTCCAAGGGGACCAGCACATGTGAGCTATTCTGTTTTGGGGCTCAAATCACATTACTGTCCCGCCAGTGCTAATACACAAACATGCGCACAAACACACACTGTGATCTTTCATCAGCAGAAATTCAAACTTGCTTTACTGCCTGTTGCCCGTCCTAACAGAAGTCGCTGCCAAAGATTTATGAATAATGATGAATGCACTCTTTTTAAATGAATCAATAGCAAATAACACCAAATGCAATCTGAATATGGACCTTTTTGTAACAAAGAGCAAAACAGAGTCTCAGCACAAAAGCTGCCAAATGAGATTTATTTTGCTAAGACAGTTATGCAACACTGCTATAAGAATGTTATAAGGTTGCAGCCTCCTACTCAAATGACATTTTCTAAAACTATACTTAAAAGTTTGTGTAATAGGCTTTTTTAAAAGATCTAATATTCTTTCTAAAAGAAAAGAATTACAAAAGATTTCCAAGCAGAATTATTTTTTTCTACTATCGTCATGTGTGTCAATAATAAAAAGAATATCATCAAAAAGTTAGCTTATTTCAGTAATTCTGTTCAATATAGAAAAAACCCAAATTCACATAAAGTGATCTGCTTCTCAATCCTTGTGTGCTGTTAATTTTGATGACTGTTGATTAAAATTCAGCATTCAGTTTATTAGAAAATGTGAATAGTCCATAAGAACCTGAACTTTATTCAAATAACTATTTTATGATGTTCTACTTTCTTGTGATACAACCACAGAGAAACTTCCTGTTTGTATAAGATCTCTCTAAAAACAAAAAAAAACAAAAAAACTCCACGTTCTCTGATGGGTTAAGAAGTCTTTAACAGGAATTTTTGGAAATGCAAAGAATTGTGAATCTATCCAGTTTTCAAAACTTATGATTTTGTAATAAATACTGTCTTAACGCAATATTTTTTTTCCCACTGAATAGTTGTGGTTAAATTAAAGGTTGAATTTATCTAAACTTTTCAGTTTTATAATAATTAATGATGAATTCATTTAATGCCTTCATACAGCTGTCCAGTGAGATGTGACAATAAATTAATCATCAGATCTAGATTTAATATTTAGATGAGAAAACCTGAAATATTTTATCTGATTTTAATATTGTTAAACCTCTGATACAATGGATGGCATAACACTACACCTGAACTTATAATTTTTTGAAGAAAAGGCCTGAAGCGTTTTCTTTTTTGTGATATCTTTAGGAGGTAAATACAAATACTCCCTTGACAGGACGTGGATTAACCCTTTTAAATTTAGCATGAGTAGAAAAAAAAACTAAATCTGGAGAATTTTTTCTTTCTTTAAAAGAGTTGTGTGGCTTTAATTTATTAGTATCTGAGCAGAAAATCTGTACGTTTTTGATTGTAGAACTTAAAAAAATGCATTTTTGAGATGATAATCTCTGATTACTACCTTTCTATGTGTTTGAAGATGTTGCACTTATCATCTCTGGTGGTGAGCTGGAAGGCCAGGGCAGCATGGTGGCTCTCTAGCACAGCTGTGTCGTTGTAGAGAATGGCCAGCTCACTTCCTGCGTTGCACAGGAAGCTGTTGGTGCGGCCCGGGTGGTCAACATCGTGCACAGTGGCGGCAATCAGAGCAGCCACTTCATCAATGGGATCCAAACTTTGCTGTCAGGACAAACAAGTTTTGAAAAATGGATATTAAAGACTGAGAATAAAACACCTTACTATCTTTGAAACTAAAGGTGATGATTTAAGCCAAAACCGAGGACAGAATCACTTTACTCAACAGTTAAGCTGCATGCAGTGGTTATGTGCAGGTCAGCGGTTCCGCTAAATAAGGCAATAGCTTTTCTTTTTCTTTATCAAAGAGCATTTAACCAGAGCACAATTGTCCATTTGGGCACACATTTGAAAATAATAGCAGCATTTAAGTTCTTAAAGTGCAAGTGGTCTGTAAAGCAGAAGTGACCTTCAACACAAACGTTGACCTATGGAATTCCTGGGACTCATTAACCTCGTGTGATGTAACTTCACAGTTCACCGGCTAAAGCCCTAAGAGATCACTGGGCCGAGATCAGAAATAGATGCTTTGGGTAATCGGCTTAACGAGTCCCAACTGTCAACACGTTACTGAACCACTGACACACTTGGGCAAAACTGTGACTCTCTAGGATTGAGAAGAAACTGATGGACCGTTATATCCACATTACCTTGTTATGGCAGCTCCAATAACATGTAGCATTTAGGTATGAACTAGGTTACCACTGACACAACATGTAAAGTACATACAGTGGCTTGCAAAAGCCAAATGCCACCCATATTCACGTTATAACCACAATGTCAATGTATTTCATTGGGATTTTTACATGATATGGGGGTTGCTTTTAATCACCATCCATATGCAGAGATCCATATTTCTGCCCAGGACAGTTTCCCTTCAGCAGGAACAGATTCTATATTTCTGTTGAAAATAAGCATCCCCACACCATGATGCTGCCACTGTCATGTGTCATGGGGATTGTTGCGCTCAGAGTGATACGAGAAATCAGTTTTCCACCACTCGTTAAATTTTGCATGTTGGCAAAACGGTTTCAATTCAGATCTCATCTGACAAGAATGCCTTCTGCTACATGTTTGCTGCGTTCTACAAACTCTGAAAGGAAATTTTCTGACCTTCTATTAACAATCGCTTTCTTCTTGCTACTTTGTGGAGCAGACATTATCACAGTTTTCCTTCCTTGCAGGCTTGAAGATGTGCCATACTCTTCATTTTTAGATGATGGCTAGAACAGAGTCCTGTGAGATGCTCCAACTCTGCTCTTCGCACTTAATGATGCAGTTTGAACTTTAATGTTCTCTAACAAACCTCAGATCTTTACTGTACAGCTGAATTTAAACTGCAAAGAGATTACATACAAGTATGCACTACTTTGTGTTGGCGAATTACAAAAAAAAAACAAAAAAAAACAAAAACATCACTATAAAACACACTGAAAGTTGTAGTCATAGCATAGCAAAACGTAAAAAACGTTTACGGGATATGAATACTTTCACAATTTACTAAATAGAAATAGTTTTAAGCCACAAACTAATGCATTTAGTTTCCAAGTAGTCAGACGTGAGTATAACAGAATATTATGCAGACTATAAAGAATAAGGACCTGGCAAACAAAATGAAGCATCAGGCCTAAATGACAACTTACAACATAGGAGAAATTATTTATGTTAACTCTTATGACACGTTTTTAGCTCCCTGATTCTCTGAGAATCCCTGTATTGGTGCAGAAACCCCCCCAACTTTTATGGAAAACTGTTATCTTTGGTATTTTTCATAGATGCAACTACAGAAATGGAAACAGATGACTTGCAAAAAAGTGCATAAATATCCCATTTGAAATGTTGAGTAAGCAGCCAAAGTCCAAGAAAAACTTTACAAGACTTTCAGAAAGCCTGAATGTCTCAAGACGACTTTAAGCAATTAACAGAAAGCCAGACTCTTTAAATAATAACTTCAAGAAATGAAAGATGGTTCAAAACTTCTACACAACACTTCACTACATTTCAAGAAAAGCATCGACTTTTTAACTCGCATGATTTTGTATTATTATTTAAGAATAAAAAAAAAAGATATCTTCATAATTATGTACATTCAAAATGTTATATTTCCCATTTTACCTTCACCCTCTCCTTGGAGAGAAAATATGCCGTAGCATGCAGGACGTCAGCCGCATGGGTGGAGTTGTGGTAGGAGTTGGTGGAGTGGTAGTTGGCTTCAATCACTTGCAGCCAGGAGCGCAACGTAGCTTCAGGGCAGTTTAAAAACTCACACACTCCGAAGCGGGAGAAAATCTTGAGGCCCAAGAAGGTCAAAGGCCTGCAGGAGGATTTAGGGAGGAGGGTTAACACAAAGCGTCAGTGAGAAAACTCTTTCCACAACAGGAAAACACCTGTGGTCATTCTTTAAGATTGGGAGGTCTCACCGTTTCATGGTCGCAGCCTCCAAGCTAAAGATGTCAAAGTCCCATGAGTCCTCAGTTTCCATGGTCTGGGCGATCCGAGGGGGGATGTCGTTTAATGACAGAGGTGTCGCCAGGTGACTTGGCAGATGGTGGGGCTCTGCGAGCAAAATAAAAATAAAAATAGGAGAAAAGCAAAAACGAAACAAAACAAAAATTTTAGCAAACAGAGCAGAGGGAAAGGCAACCCGGTAAAGTTTTGGTTGCGGTCAACCGTTTATGTAAACTCACGCTTTGTGGCGAGGATGTATTCGTTTCCTGACAGTCTGCGTAAACCATCCTGTTCAGAGGAGAAACAAGAAGGGAAGCTTTAGTTTGCCTTTTTGTAACCATTAGATTAGGGGTTCAGCTCAGAGGGAAGATCATCAGCACAAACTATGGAAGGAGGATCACTCCAGAAGACAGTGTAGCCCCGGCTGAGACATTAAGTGTAATCGTACCAGATATAATACAGAGCTCTTCATGTAGCCCAATGATACAATCATCAGTTTTATAAACTCTCACAGTGGAGTCAGGAATGACACCGTGATTATTTATGACTGTATGTTAACCAATCTATAGCAAATTATTTAACTTGGTCATTTTTCTTCCTTTGGGGATTCCTGTATGTTGTTACAGCAAATGGGGCTTATCAGACGGAAAATGGGGCCTCACCCAAATAATCAACCAAGCAGAGGGAAGTGTAATGATCAGACTCTAAGGACTGTGACTCATACCAGCTGTGTGTAACAGACGGCTTGTTAAGAATTTGGACATCAAGAGAAGCAATCATGACCTTTCTAGTGCTTGTTGGGTCTGAAATTTTTAAAATGTACCTTAACATTTCAATTCCCAGACATTTGAACTTTTAAAGAAAAGGTCTTCCAAACTGGATTCTTAATTGAAAAATCCGAAGTACAACCACAAAATAAATCAAGGTTTCTATGTGAAATTAATGTGGTTTATCCTGCAGACATAAGAACTTAAAAAGGGGGGAAAAGTCTCATCTGATCAGTTCCCATTCAATAAAATATGTTAAAAAAACGTTAAAGAAAATATGAACTAAAAAAAAAACTTATTTAGATATTTGGGTTTTGATAAAGTTGACCGGTGTGCTGTAACATTTATGTTGGTTTTCTGTCAGACTTGTTCCGCACAGCACAGGTTACAGTACACACTGGGTGTTAGTGAGTGCATGGGTGTGTATCACAATGGGAAATGTTTACTTCACAAGTGCAAAAGGAAGAGGAGACTGGCTCATCTTTGACCCATGCATTGTCTCGTGGTGCTGCTGCCTCAGTACTATTTTAGGACTTTTTCTCCCCCCCCAAAAAAAAGAGAGAAAAAAGAGAGAGAGAGAGAGAGAGAGAGAGAGAGACGGCTGCCTTTTTTTTTCTTTCTCAATCTTCACTTGATCGACTTGATTCTACCACGTGAGCTCGGACAAACAGCCCAGCGTAACTCCGGCTTTTGTCGCTTCTACCGGACAAATCTTCTTTGGGATGGACCAGCACCTCGTTGCCGTTGCTTTGTCACAGAGGAGTTCATGTAAAAGTAAAGCGTGTTCATCTGGTCCAAAGAACAGGATGTTTCTGGGCCTGTGGTCGTGGAGAGGAAAACGAGTGTTGCTGGGTGTATGTGTGCAGAGACAGAGGGAGAGAGAAAGGGCAGGGTGGGCTTTCCTCTCCAGCCTACAGGAGCACAAAGGACAATCTAACACTTCCTCTGGGTTTGTTGCCAAGACTGCCAACTTGGCACTACTTCTTGTTCTTCACTACTAGTGTCTGGTAATCTTTCTTTGCCTCCTCCTCTTTGGAAATAATAATTTAAAAAAATAATAATCACACACTCCTAATCTTATTATTATTACAAGATCACAGATGTTTCAGTAGGAGTCAGGTTGTGTACAAGAACCTTTTCAGCTCGTGCCCCAGAAAAACGGCACTGCCGCTTACCAAGTGTGACAATGACTGAGATTCTACACCAGTGTTTGCCACTCACCGTCATCAGCCCCCCGACGAGGTCGTTGGTGTGTGGATCTTCATCCTTGGTGCCCAGCTGTGGGGAGTACAGCTCTGTGGTCCTCAGGATTTCCAGCACCCGGTCTAAGGCCTCTGCCACAGGCATGGGGCTGCTTTCCTGTGCTTGGTTTATGATGTTTATAACCTGATTGAGGAGAGAAAAACAGCCATATTAGTTGGAACAGCGCAAGAAATACTAAAGCAGACTGAAAACATCAGAATGTTTTAATTAAAACATTTTTTGGGCAAAAACAAAGCCAAAAACACACTCCGGCCAGCACCACTATACAGCATGTGGGTCATTTAAAGCCTTTGGACCCTGGCTACAAACAGCCCGTTCCTGCTGTTTCACGCAAGGAGAAAAAGGTCATAAAATACAGCTGAGCACCCATGGAAAAACCACAACGACCCCCGCAGCAAAAAGATTCCAGTGTTTTATTGCTAACTTTTCTATCTTTTATCCCACATGTTTTTTTGTTGTTTTTATTTTGTATGTTGCTGAGTAAACATGTCGGGACAACCCTGTGACTCCTCCGAGCTGATACTGCTAACCTGTGAGGCAGGAAGGAACAGTCAGTTATTGACATATAGATGATCGATATAACTTTCAGAAAAAGCGTCATACCTCCTGCACAGATAGGGGACCCGCTAATTCTGACTGCAAACGAGGACGTCTCAGTTTTAATTAGCAGAAAAATGCTGATGCTTCTAAATATGTGGCCTGAACTAAACTAAAAGAAATAGCAGCTACAGATATCTGGGGGAGAAAAACAAAACAACAAAACCTCATTTTGTATAAAATAAGAACATGAAATTTGGCTGAGAATAAAGAAATAAAAATCCCCTGAGGTCATGGCAGGCTACCAAAAGTCTGCAGTGATTTTTGAAATGTTATTACTCATACCTCCTTGCATATTATACTGATCAACCTCTTTTTAAAGCTGATTGAATAAGGCTTTTCTTTTCAGAACAACCACAGACCTGCAAAATATTCTTCCAAATGTTGCTCATTTGGGATTTATTCAAATTTCAGATTTCTATCCCTTTTGTAATCTGAGGTACAGGTGCCAGTTGTATTGGAAATAAAAAAATAAAAACCTCTTTAAAATTTCCAGGGAAGCACAAAAAAAAACAATTTTTAAATAAAAAGCTAAAAGGTTATTTCCAGCTCGTGAATAGATAAATTGTTAAATAAGCTAAAACAACAACAACAACAACAAAACATGTAAAGATGTGTACCCTTCTATAACCAACATGCACTCTCTCAAAAAAGTCGGAAAAGTAGCGTCGGCTCTAACAATGGGCACCAATGGCAAGGTCATCAAAGCATGTACAAAAACACAAATTTGAACTAATTTGCTTGTGCACATACCCCCCCCCCCAACACTCACATATACACGCACACACAGCCAGCGGTCGTTTCACTGCTCTAATCTCCAGAGGACGACGCAGGGATCGACTGCACAGTCAAATGATACAGCAGAAGAACCACAGTGTGTCATATGACCCCCCTCCCTGGGGACTTGCGCTGCGTCGGACCATCCAAGCTACACAAACCGCTTAAAACCACGGGTCATTCCGATCCAACATGTTCCTATTTGTCTTGTGCATGAAATGTGGCATTTTATCAACCCATCTCTACTTGAAACAGCCAGTGTGTCGGCGTGTATGCATGTGTGTGTGTGACTTCTACACTCCATTTCACTGGTGGTACAAGAAGCGCTCATGGCCTTTTTAGCACTTTTAGAATACAAGTGTGTAGTCATGAGACGGTAAGAGATAATCATATGACAGAGGCTAGGAGGGACGGAGGGGACTGGGTGAACCCACCTTGGTGATGGGAGCCTCTATCGTCATGGAGTGAATTCGGGCCATTGAGGAGTGTCTTCTCTGTGAGCTACCTGTTAGGATGGAAGAGAGAACATCTTCAACGACAAAATAAGGAGCATATTTTCCAGCCATGCCCTAATTAATGTGTTGCGTGTATCCAAACAACGGGCAACACAAACACAAACAGCTGGGCAGGTTTCGTAAGCTGACAAGAAGCAGAGTGTTTCCATCATCCATGTCCCTTCACTCTCACCATCGCTCCCCCGAGACGTTATGGATTTGACATCCAGAGAGCCTTTCCTCCGGTCTTTGTGCTTACAGGATTGTATATCTGGAGGAGGGAAAACACTTTGCGTTATTTACATCAGCACATGTAGTTCACATGCTTTGTTTATACATCACCATGTCTTTACATATCTGAGCAGGATGTAACCGTTTTTTGTATGTGTGTTTTGCTTCTCATAAGCTTGGTGTGAAGATAATTTCTGTGTACATATGGATAATACTTATGTATTTTTTTTCTTTTTTGCAAATGGCAGAGGTGACAAACTTAAAACAGAATAAATAAACCAAACTAAGCGAACCTAAAGTAAACTAGAAGGTTTTTGCTTTGCAAGAACCTGGTGTTATTCAGTCTTGTGTCTTTAGAAATGACTAAAAACAGTTTACTACATGCTTTTAATGTTTCATCAAAGAGTGCAGAGAACATTTATTTGTCCTGTTTATTGGTTGTTGTTTTTTTTTAATTTGCAAAGAAAAATTTAAGAAATTTTGTTTTACCAGTTAGTATATTTATTTAGAGAGAACCTGTAAGTACAAAATCACTAACATTCATAAAATAAATGTAAATGGTGCATGTGGAGTTACCATGAAGTGTATTAAAAATAATAAAAAAAAATATATTTTGAAAACTTTATACAGAATTACTGATTCAGATGAGTAAACTGTAGTTTACATGTTGTATTTCTGACAGTTTTGACAGAACAATCAGTTCTGCTGTAATGGAAGTCTTACTGTCAACGCTTTTACAGAAAATGAAACTTTTCTTTGTTTTCTTGTTAATTCAGACAAACCTTTTATGGACATCAGGCGTTTCATAAAAAAATAAAATAAAATAAAGAACAGAAATGACAACAAATAGTAATTGAGTTTTGTGATTTGTTTATGCACACAGGAATAATTACAGAGTAAGCACTAAAAAAAGTGCAAATTAAATTAAATGATACAAAACATATGCCAACTGGGGACAAAATAAAAACAATAGGAATTAATATCCACCAATTCTGATCAGACGGCACAAGGTGAAAAGGTGCCGCAGAGGAAACGGAGTGAGATTTGATGCACTGGGACAACATGTAAAGCTCCAGAAACAAACAGAACAGAGTCGCTGACGCAAACCGACGAGAGATACCATCCCTGTTTACTTGTCGGACGTCGAGCAGTAGAGTTTTGAAATCAGTCACAGCTACGGCTTCTTTTTGCATTTGATGCCACAGTGCAGCAGGGAACAATAGACAACATCTTGTCTATTGTTAGTGGACCTTGGAAAAATACTTTTTCCAAGGTCCACTAAAAGCAAGATTGAAGTTATTTCAAGATTATTTCTCAGCAAGCTGAACCTGACATAACCACTGACTGTCATTTCTTACACGGTTTTAAACCCAGCGTAAGTGTGTCCTAAGTTATTTGATGTAAAATAAAAAAAATGGTGCTAAAAATAAAGAATAAATATGTCATCATCTAATACTGCTGCACAAAAATGGAAATATTTTCACGAAGACATTGTGGTGTGAGCTTATACATTTCAGATTCATTTTCATAGTTTCTGTAAATACAAAAATATATAAATAACTTGGTGATTAATTTTACATTTATTTATTTATTACATATTTAGGGGATAAGTATTTATTTATTATGTTTATTTTGGGTTTTTTTGTGTGACATTTATTTATTTATTACATTGTGCAAATAAGAGGTGAACAGCTACCACAAAGAGCTTAGAAGTCTTAAAAGTCTGATATTTATAGAAACATGTTAACTTAAGAATCTCACCTGTTTGTGACTCTGCCTGCACACGATCAGCGGATTTATCACTCTGCACAGACAAATGAGAAAGACACATTGACACATGGAAACAAAATAAACCCTTCTCATTGTTTACTACTTAGCAAAACCACCAACCTCACCTTATTATTATCATTTAAAGGCCTGTTGATAGACACATAGTGTCTGATTTTTCTGTGGAGGACAAAGGCACAACGTTACATCCGCTAAAACGAAACGGTGTGATGAACGGAGGCGATTTATTCTCCAGCTCACTCACCCTCCCTGTCCAATCACAGGTGTGATTTTCACATTTTGCTGAATGTTGTCTCCATTCTTCTTTTTGGCATAATAAATCCCCTGCCACTCCTGGAACATAACACAACAGACCGATGGACTCGTCGGCTTGGCAACGTACGATTGAAAAAGAATGAAAAGTTGAAAGTGTCCCGTTTGTGTGCAACAGGTGGTGAAGACGGAGCGGGTCAGAGAACGGCGACTCGCTTTAATGGAGAGAGCGAGCGCAACTGGAGTCCAGCGCGCTCGTTTCATGTCCACCCCCTCCCACCCGGAGGTTAAAAAGACCCTTCCTGCTGTTAGGCTGTCCGGGATTGACCTTTGCGCTCTGTGTGGTGAGATTACTGCACATGAAACAGAGCTGCTGGATGACCAGCGGCGCAGGCTGACGGAGCACGTGCGAGCAGGGATGCGGATATCTGGGGTGCTTACACAAGTGATGCGATTGTGAAGCAACGTGAACCGGAGACAGATATGGACGTACAGGGGGCTGATAAAGGATGTGGAAGTGTAAAAAGCACACGTTACCTTTCCTTTTCGTATACAGGAGTTAATCGTTTCAAGGAGATCAGGCTTATTCTTCTCGCTTTTAGGCACTTCTATTATTTCCTTCCCTACTAGCTCGCCTTGTTGGTAGCCCATAATGGACTCGTAGGCAGGATTCACATACTGCAAAGGCAGGAAAGAAAAGTGATGAGTTCAGGCACAGTTAACTACTGTTTCTTAATTAACTGAAGAAAAGAAGCGAGAAAAAAAAAAAAGACATTTTCATCTCACTAGATTAAGAAGAAAACATCCTGAACACACAGGCTGCAGTGTTTTGGGAGCATTTAAATGACAGAATCTACCATTACTCCTGAATGAGATCCCAAGACATGAACAGGAGCTAAAAAAAAAGGGTCTGAGCAGAACAAAGGGAGAGAATGAAACACACACACATGGTTGGAGGGGAAAACAAATGCAATAAATCCCCACCTGAATTACTTGATCTTCAGAAGTGATCTCGATGGCGTCTTGGCTTTGTTCCAGAGCTGTGAAAATGGCATTACTAGCCCTGGTAGGGAAAGAAAACAACATCAAGACATTCATTTTGGATCATATTTTAAGACATGAAGTTACAATTATTCATACCTCTGGCACATTTATGTGTTTTTTTTTCCCCTTCAATTAAAAAAATAAAAAATACATGTAAAATATTATTTCTGTTCTTCACAATATTTAATAAGAAACTCTATATTGGCAATACAGCTGCATGTCACCCTTCTTATAACTGCTGAGCAGCTGTTTACATGTTTCCACTAATATTTTAACCATTTTTCTTTGCCAAAGGTTTGAGGTTGGAGGCCTTGTCTCCACCAACGTAATATTCGGTTTCTTTAGCTTCT
The DNA here is from genome assembly GCA_903066825.1 of Alfaro cultratus. NCBI lineage: Eukaryota > Metazoa > Chordata > Actinopteri > Cyprinodontiformes > Poeciliidae > Alfaro > Alfaro cultratus. The sequence goes on along the minus strand of CAEFZX010005242.1, from coordinate 21,203 downwards.
TTATCAGATTCAAGTCAGGACACTTCAAACAGATAATGTTACTGCCAGTCAGAGGAAACATGTTGGTAAAAATGGAAAGGTTACTCCAGAACTAAATCAGTTACGAGAGTGAATGATTTTGTGTAGAAAAGTTAAAAATGCATTTTAAAAAAACTTTTAAGCTGAAAAACATTCTCCATTAGCTTAATTTTAGTGAAACATTTCACAAGCTGCGTGTCGCTGCATTGTTATAAATAGATAGGTTTTGTTTTTACATTTTTTTTATCATTAATTATTGTATGATATCGGGTGTTTCTGTGTTGTTGTTTTTTTTTTGTCTAAGCACATCATGTTAAGAGGACTTTTCAATTTAACCTATCAGAAATATGTTAACTTAAATGCACAGCACTTGCAGCATTTGTGTTATACTTACTGTAATCTAAGGGATTCATTCAGCAGTATTATGAGTGTTAGAGAATAAAAAAAAGTATCTTTGCAACTGCAGGCTATTTTCTTTTGTCTGTGTGTGTCCAAGGATGTGGGGTTAGGAGGGATGTGTGCGCGTGTGCATTGAGGTGTAGAAAGCTTAAACGTGATAAGCAAACTTCACCACTGATATAGAGCTTAACTACAATGTAGCGTAATTGGAAGCATGACTCACCTCAGTTTGAACTGTGCCCGCACCTCTCCATGCTCCAGCTGTAGCAGCTCGTTGTAGCAGGCCATCAAATTGACATTTTCCACATACCTCTAAGGGTCAGAGCAACACAGGCCAGTCAAAAGTGGATAAATAAAACCTACAATATGCAATGCTAATCCACCTATCGGCAAGTGGGTAAATTCTCAAAACAAAAAGAAAAAGTGGGGGGGGAGGAGTATCATCAATAACTTTCATCTCCCATGGAAAAAAATAAATCAGCAGCTGCAAATCTGATTCTTATCAGTGGAAAACCATGTTTTCAGGCAGAATAAAAGACACTGTGCCCTTTAAGCTTACCCTATTAAAGCCAGCATTGATCAGCGGCATCACAGAGGCTTCCTCTCTGTCTGGCCTTAGAAAAAAACACAAACAAAAAAAAAACAAATACAAAAAACACATGTTAGAAGCAAAGCAGCACATGATAAATGCTTGTTTTGAGAACATCTGAGGGCTGCTACAGATGACAGGCTGCAGGCATACACACTATGTTTTCATCCTTTTTTTTTCTTCCCAACATTTCCCCCCTAATCACGAGCTACCAAAAGGGACAAGAAGAAAAAGAAGAAACCAAACATGTACCTTTTCACGACGGCGACTATCACAGTGTTTTCTGAGGAGTTGACCGCTCTAATTGACCTGAATGTAAACAGAGGGAGCCTTTTTAGCAAGCGGGTGAGGCGGTTGGAAAAGCCTGTGGCATCAAATCAATGTATTTTCAGTTTTTCACGCTCCGATTCTCACAGGCAGGCAGAGCCCAGAGGTGGAGCTCAGCGAGCGGTGCCGAGGCCTCTGAAAGAATGCAGTGTACAGGGCCGCTCGTCCGCCTGCGGTTTCCCCCAGCCAGTGGTCATAAAGGCCCTTTAGTGCCCCCAACTAGAGCCTGAGCGTGTACACTGAACATATGGACCGGCCAAAGATGAATAGGGTTAACATACCGTCCGGGCATGGCAAATGAATGTTTGTAAATGCACTTTTGGTTTGCGCCGAGGCTAAAGATAGACGGCGGTACGGGCCAGGCACCGCTCGTTACTCGGCGACATAAATCCACAAGGTAGAGAGCGAAGAAAAATCCGCCGGCCGTTCACCACAGATAATGAGAAGCACGGCCATGTGGACTGAAACTCGTAAAAGTTGTGCTACAGCCGGTCCCTTCGAGGTCACCTGGCATGTGGTGGATCACGGGCCCTGAGTCAGCTGAGTTGTAAAGTTGAGTTAGGAGTAGGGATGCACCAATACAACTTTTTTTACTTCTGATACCGATACAGAGGTTTAGTATCTTTAGTATCGTCCAGTCCAGTACTGAAAAACAGTACTGGACTTTTTAAGACTGACTTAAAAAGTTTCCTTTTTTTTTTTTTTTTTTTTTTACATAAATGTACTTAATCACAAATGTATTTGATAACGCTACACCAGTACAGCCCACTTAAACACACCAATTGATTTACAAATGTGGTCAAACATGTAAAAACAACACAACTTTAATTTGTCCAATGAGTGCAATTAACAGTAAACCAGCCAATGTAAAATAAATAATAAAGAACCTGAAATAGACAAAAGCAACAGGTTGACAACCTTTTTCAAATATGTATAAAATAAACTGTAACAAACCTTTTTACTGGTATGATTCAGAAAGTGAAATTAGGAATTCTAAAATAATTTAAAATAAATAAAGAACCACATCACTCAGAGCACAAAGAATAGATCTAGACTGAAAACATATGCCCTTATGGATCAGGCACATTGTTACAGATACCTGATCTAGAATTATTTTCATTATCAGGATCGATACATATATTAATATTGGATTAGTGCATTTCTATTTAGGATACGACTAAAGCTAATAAAAAAACAAACAAACAAACAGAGGAAATAATTCCCAGAATTCAATTTTGTTTTCAATATTTTCCTTATATTAGCTGAATGACACTATAATAGTTACAAAAATTAAACCAATAAACAAAACAACTCGGTTGAATGTAAACTTGAGTAAATCTTTCCGACGTCCTTTTTAAAAATACAAATGTTCTCAACAATATCGGCTTTTATTTGATTAAACCAGAGGCATGCAGTTAAAAGGTGTCAGGTTTAAAGGATGCTTAATTACAGCAGAAATAAGAGAGATTGCCTTACCGGCACAGTGCTTCAGCGTCAAAGTGTCTGGAATGTCTGTGGTCAATGATGACGAGGTCGTGATGCTTCTCTGAGAAGCATTCGAGAGCGGATTCAGGCGTCCGCACCATGCTGCACCTGTAGTTGGCCTTTTCACACGCCCAGCAGAAGCCATTGCTTTGACTGTCCTCTTTGGCAAAAACTAAAAGTACCTGGAAGACAGGAAATGACATGCGGATTAAACGTGAGTTTATTTATTTTAAATAACATCTCTTGCAAGTTCTGACATGTATTTTTTTTTTTTAGAAAGGCATCCACAAAGACATGCACCTTTCACATTTATCGCAACACCTTGCAAAAAGGTCCTAATGTGTGTATTTTATTTACCTGCAGTAGCGAAATCTCATACTGAAAGATCCCAGCCTTTCAATGTCAGTCAGTCTTTTTAGAACGGGGGGAAAATCCCAGAAATATAAGGTTTTATTTATTCTATTTTTGTTGTTGTTTATTTTACTTTATTGATCTTAGTTTGCTAGAATTGCTGGTCCTTCTAATAATTTATGTAAAATCAAAAACTGTACGCAAAGTCTGGCTATAACTTGAAAGTTTCTTGCAATATTGAAATTTCGGAATAATAAAAACATTCAAAGTCAGATTTGTGTTGATCTTCTTAAGTCAGGAAATGCAATAGGTCAAGGCATAATTAAAACATTACTACCATTAAATCAACCTTATAATCTAGATAATGTTGCGAAATGATAGGCATTATACATATTGTAGTTTATTATCATAATATAAGCAAGGAAATGTAAACATGTAGTCATTTATTTGACAGTAGTTTACGCTGTGCTATGAAAATGCCAAATTTATTAAAAAAGCACATTGAAAAAAAACAAAACAATCAAAAGTAGACCAAAGTGTCATTAAAATAAAAAAAGTAAATAAATAAGTTCAGATAAATAAAAAAACAATGACTGTAAAATATAAAAAAAATGGGCACATAGTCACGCAAAAAATAAATAAAAAATTAGGATGAACTATGACAGCATGTGTGTTTTTCTAACATTTCTGGACATATCTTAAAATAACTAAAATCACACACATGTATCACATCAGGCACACATGATTAGAAAATCATTACTTTGTCTTGTACATACAGTGTAAGTACTGTTGGCTGTAAATCAGACAGTTAGACAGACAGTAAAACTGATTACCGGATCTCAATTCAACAATCAGTTTGATGATCTTGATTGTTGAAAAAGACGGGTATTGCAGAACTTGGAAAGAAAATTCAAAACAACTTTCAACAAGTTTAGGTCTGTCTGTCCAAGCAAGTCCAGTCTATAAAAGCAGAAGACGTCATCTAAAACCCAAAATCACATTACAAGGCATACTGCAGAGTCTTGCAGTTCCTTCTTGAACACTAAATGGACAAAGACCAGGACTTCTGGAATAATGTTCCTGGAAATTTGAACACTAGAACAGAGAAGTTTGGCATAAACCTAAAAAAAAAATAAAAATAATAGTAAAGAAAATTTCGTGCAAACTATGAAGGACAGAGGTGAAAGTATGATGGTTTGGGGTTTCTCATCAGCAGTAGGAGGTAGCCAGCTTTGGGGACCCCTGGTCTATAGTAACATCTCTTTAACACACTGAAATGACGCTTTGGAGAACAGTACAGAAATAATAATGAGTTTTATTTCCACTTGAATTAGAAATGAACAAATGAACAAGATCAAAGTTAGAAAAATTTAATAAAAATAAAATTTAGGCTCATAACCAGTACGGCTTGCACATGTACAAAAAAGCACTAAATATTAAACAAGAGGAGCACACCGATGTCTTTACAGTCTCTGTTTCTGAGCAAGATCCTTAAGAGTTTAAATCCACAAAATGAAGATAAATATATCTTGGTATTGGCTCATATTCTTAATGGCAGCTAGAACCACAACAATTAAATCCCAGTGGTTTTCCCACAAGCAACAGGACAAAGGCATCATGAGCTATTCTGTATTTCTGGGACAACCAAAGCCAAAACGTCTCCATGTTAGTATGGATCCTTGTACGTCCAAGAGAAACTGGCTGGTTGACTAGTGTATTCCTAAAAGCTAGCTCCAGAAAAAACAAGAAGCCAAAAAAAAAAAAAACCTTCAAAATTATATTTAGTATACATGCATTTTATCTCCAGGCAGCTAGGATTTCCACCAACATACACAGCTTTAATTTGGCAGTAACTCTAAAGACTAACACACAATCTGCTACAATAGAGAAGTTAGTTATTTCATTCAAGGTAGCAGGAGAAAGAACAAAGTTCCTCCTCCAAGGATATTTCATACTCATACCTCAAGCGTAGAATGTGGCTTGTATGGAAGACTGGCAAGTTTGTTGCATTGTTGAAAGAAAGCCAGAGGAGTTCCCTCCAAGGTATGTAGGAGACACAGAAAACAATGAAGGACAACCAGTGACAAATTATCAAGCTGTGTCAGGGATTTTCTGGGGATTCCATGTTTTGTGGCTGCTGCTGGAACTAATTCCCCATTTTCTTCCTTCTTGACTTGACCATGAACTCTTCCAATACTCTCATTTGCGTTGTTTAATCTGACATTTTGCAGAGTGACATGGGTAATGCATAGATGGAACAGTATAAAATGTTAAAAGTCCTGTTTGATCTTTACAAATCACACATTGTGAGCGAGGCCAGACATTCTGAACACGTCATCTACTCCGTGAAAAATCAATGCGATAAACACCATCCTCACAGTGACACAGAGGTGGGAGCATCATTGGGGATGATTTTTCTTTAGTTGGACAGTGAAGGCTGTCAGGATGGAGCAAATTACAGGGTAAAACTGTAATGAAATCTGCAAGAACCTGTAAAAGACGAAGCAAGGACGCAGAGGTACAATGAAACTTTAGACTGATGCGTTTTCAGGTCTTAGAAAGACTTCAACCTTAGTCTAAGTAAGAGTTTCTGGCAAGACTTTAAAAGAGCTGATCACAGATGTTCACCATACAATCAAAATCTGATCTTAACCCATTTTGAGAAGAAAAATTGGCAAATATTTTAATCTCCAGATGCCCAAAGTTTATAGAAAGGTATACCAAAAGACTCAGCTGAAATTGCAGGAAAAAGTGCCTCAACTCACTTAAATCAGGAGGCTGCATAGAAATAAAGGCCACATTTTTAGATTTTTATCACCAAAAAACTTAGAAAACCACGCTCACCCTTCTAGTCCAAAGTGTATGGCTCAGATTTGAAGATTTTTTTTGTCACTTTTACTTATAAAATGACTTGTCTAAATCACTTACTGAATGTGTGGTAATCTGATCTCATGGTTTGATTAGCCGAGATGACTATGTGCAGCTCACAGCTGCTGCGTTCCTGCTCGTTCGCGCCCGTCATTCTATAATCAGCCTACGATTTGACCCACGGGCCCGTAGCGAACGGCCCCAGATTGATCGGGCTTAGCTCTTATTCCTGTGCGTCACAAGTTTTATAGTTCGCTGTGATGATCTATGGCACAATTAGTCGAGGCGGCCTTGACTAGCTGCAGCCCCTCTTCCCTCACCCTCACCCCAACAGGTCTAACCAAGGCTACGTCTGAATGTGCTGCTGCAGCTACCATCAAGCCAGCCATTGAGAGCGAGCTCCCTCTCTGCTACCACGCTTCCAAGCAACCCCCACCTCCACTTCCACTCCCCCCGGCCCCCCGTCTCTCCCTCCGCCTTCCCTTCACTTGCGTAAATACTGGACAGGAGATTTAGGCCCGCCTCCTGGAGCGGTGCTGCACTAAGAGTAGATTCATGAGTCACTCTCTCAAACAGACGTCATCGCCGACTGTTGGCAGGCAGCAGAGTGAATGTAAAGAAGAGGAAGCTTGTTCTGCACGTTTAAGTTTGAGTCGCACCTGTGAGGTTGAGTCAGGACAGAAGGGGACCAGACAATTCCAGCTCGCCTAGCGAAGCATTTAGCTCAAAGTCGACAGAATCAGCGAATGCGTATGTCTGACGGAGGTGTTGCAAATGTAAACCATATTCCACATACTGTAGGAGTATTTTCCCTACAAGCAGCAATAAGTGCACAGATCATAAATACATCACCTCAGATTCCTGCAACTATGTTCGGTACGCACGGGGGAATTAGATCAGAATTCCACATTGGGATGTTGGGAGGAGAGTCAACATTCCCCCGGAGGTGGTGGACCTGGGTATTAAGGCCAAGATCAGATCAGACAGATTCATCGTGTTTTAACGTGAAAATATATATGTATTTCTAACTTTCAAAAGGGACAATGAAGAAAAAAAGTGCTCAAAAGCAAGGAAAGTCACAGAAAGAGAAAATTGGCGAGCATTTGGCAGCACCTGATTATGCCATTTAGACAACATTATGGCTGAAAAGAGGTATAAGGGCCAACCTGATCCTGTGAGGCGAGAGAAATGAGGAGGAGGGCATGACAGGATCAGCTGTGAGTGACAAAAACAGGAAGGGGATATCTCTCTACCTCGTTTTCCTACCGTGGCCAAACTCAAGTGCATCAAACAATGAGGCCGAGTCTGTGCACTCACAATACATGGAGCGTTACTTCAGATGGGTTCATTCTCAAAAATACTTCCAGCTGTGTTGGAGTGGCAATGTACAGAGTTTAAAACTAGCTGTTTTATCCCCCCTCTGGTAAACAATCAAAAAGAAAAGAAGGTTCCAAAATGGGAAAAATCCTTTTATAACCTCATTTACATGACAAAGACAAGTACATTTTTACATTTTAACCTTAGAAATTTTAGGTAGAAACTTCTAATATATTTTTGAATCAAGGATCAATGGGAAATATTTTCTACAAATTTGGATTTTCCCGTTTTCACACACAGCAGAAGCGGGACATGCTGCTGGAACAAACTGTATCTTGAGAGAACGTCAGAGAAGATCCAGGCTGCGGTGACGAAACTGCTGATCCTCTGCAGTTCTCCAGAATGTGTATTGTTCATTATGGTATGTTCCCAGTCTCAAATATTTGGCCCCGTTGCCTTGACAGCGGCAATGCTGCGTAGCACACAACACGTCCATTAACGGCTGAGCTTCCCTCCTCTTCGGTGAATGCTTGCATGTTCCTTAGAGAGGTGTGGCATTTTGAAGATATTCGAGATTTATTATAACTCCAAACAAAAGCTGTCTTTCAATACTTGTCCTTAAATAAACACAACAAAGCACTGACAGCCACACCAAGTTTAGCTCTAATACTCAGCAATCGGCTGCTGATGGATTCAAGGAATAAACCATCGACTGAAGCACTCCTGGTGTTGCCTTTGGGCTTGTATGCATTAAAGTATCACTCAAAACATGTCGAGCATTGTTTTACGGTACCTGAAGTGGGTCTTTAAATAGCTTCATTGGTCCAAACTGCACCTCTGTTAATGTGGTCTGAAAAATAATAAGAATAGAAAGGTTAGAAACAAAACAGTTGAGAAATTTCACATGAAATGTCTTCTTGTATTAGTTTAGAGGTTGACTGGAGTTTACAAATCACAATGACAAAAACCAATCCTTTTCACCTGACCTGTATAAAATCTGGAAAAGCTGAAGGAAAGCAAACTGCATAAAATACAGACAAACAGGAAATATAGTTTAATTTTCTTTTGGCTGACAGAAAAATCCAACTTAGATGGAATTTGAGATAATTACTGCCAATTTCACTAAACATGCAAACAGAAAAGATACCCAATTAAACCGCTGGGTTCAATAACATTAAATACAGATGAGATATGATGCACATGTTGATGTTTTTATCCATGGTGAGCAGCTTGTCGTGTCTAATTTTTGTTCTGTTATTTTAACTTAAGTCATTGAGCAAACAGACAGAGGAAGATCTTTGAGGAAGATTGTGTGAGTAATTATCTCAGTCTTAAGAGAAAAGGAGAGTATATTTTGGTTTAGACACTAATCTCTCAAGCAGTTGAATAACATGAAATTATAGTTGTGTACAATATTATCCAACATGTGGGTCTTTACAATGCAAACAGCCAAGTTTGCCCTTCATCCAAGAAAATAATTTGTCAAGAGCTCCAAACCCAACCTAGTCTTTATTTATGTCCTTCTGTTTAGAACATGGCAATGTTATGGTTAAATTAAAGAGCGACCATCTTGTTTCTATTTTTAGGTATTTAACTACAGGAAACAACCCACGATTTGCAAAAAACAGAATGAAGAAATTATATTAAATTCCTAATTTATGTAAAATGAAGGAGAAAAAAAACAAAACAGTCATAACCCAAATGGCACAAAAAGTGAAAAACAACAACAAAAGAAAACTACGGCTATTGGCTAGAATTTGCAACGCAGTCAATCAAAATGCACCATTTTTTTTTTTTCTTTTGGTGCCGATTGGCTGAACCCCCAAGAGCGGAGAGCAGGAAGACCACGGATGTTCCCATTGTGGGTATTAATGCTTTTTAAGGTAGATTTAGTGTTGGAACAATTAAAATAGTTAGCTGTATATATTAAAATAGGCAAGCTGTGAGTAACAAACTGTCTAAAGTTCTGATTTAAAATTGGTCTTTGCTACGTTAGTAACCTTCAGTGGCGATCAACTGAACCGCAGCTGAAATACACCTGAATCATTCAAAAAAATTTCTTTGTTGATTTTTTTCTTCTTCTTTGTTTTATGATAGTTTACTGTTTCTGTTGTATGATGTTCTAATGTTTTCTGAGGAGGTTGTCAAAAATGACAATTTGGTCTCAACATACTTAAATAAAGGTTAAATAAAATAATAAAAAATAAAATAAAGCATTGATTTTTTTCTATTAAAACAAGTATAAAAAGAAGCAAAAGTCAAAACGTGAAAGAAATCTGAAATCTTGAAGAAACAATCAACACATTAAGATATAACAGGAATGTCTAGTTTACTAGAACTAAGAGTATTTTAGAAATCTTTACTTATATGATACATTACTAAATGAAGCAGTTATTGCATTCTTATTCTCTCTCTCTCAAAAAAAAAAAAAACACAGACACATACGCAGTAGCTGCTTTCTATACCATTCAGCTGATTAAAAAAAGAAAACTGACAAGTAAACCACGTGAACAGAGGTGAAATCTTGCTGAAGCCCAAAGAAATGTTGGATCCTTGTATTCATCCTCTAAAAGTGACTTTGAGTTGCATTACCCACTGAAACCTTCCAGCAGAGACACAAACGCACACCCATGGCAACTGCACTCCCAGACGGCAGTGAAGCAGAGTTGCACATTCAACATCACACTGAGGAACAGAACAAAGAGCCCAAATCTACGACCCGGACTCAAAACTCAAGCACAGTACACTTTGGAGTGCTTCACAATTCTTCGATTAAGACAACAAAAAAAATTGTAAATGTTACTCTTGGAGGGGTGTTTTTCACTTATACATTATATAATATTTCATATTACTTAATCACCATTGCACACTGATTTAGATACAAAATAAAAGCACTGCAACAAGCCTTTAATTTTCTTTTACCTCATGAAAACAAATTACTTTATGAAAAATACATATTTTTTAAATTCTGGCTTTTAAATGCTACATATTTTAATACTGAAGCCAAAGGATCCCCGTTATCAAAGGTAACATTAAAATGATGCTGACAATCAGCACATCCCGGATTGGGTGGCCACCATTTCTTAAAGTAACAGTATTCCAATTTCTTTTCCCTGCACAAATGACAACTAACAAATCAAGAAAACACACACACATTTCTAACTGCTTTGACTTTCCCTTCATAAGAACACTTTTATTCTGTCAGCATATGATTTGGCTTTCTTCCTCCTAAATGGAACCCAGCTCAGGGGTTAGTAACCATCGCAACCAAAGCCCCTCATGGGCCACCGTCCCTCCAGAATTCCTCGTCTCCGTAAACAATCTACACATGTGAGGGGGAGCACAGAGAGGAATTTCAGAGCGTTCCAGGGCCGCAGCAAATCGGTTCTTGCTAAATTGTAAGCCTTTAGAAAGCTCTGTGAAACAACAAAGAGGCGGGGGGAAAAGGGTGGGCAGGGAGCAGGGGTGGCGGGGCAGATTAGCCCTCAGTTGTAGCCAAATTTACGTCATCCTGACACAGGGCTGTTTGTTGAAGTTGTCTTCAAACAAGGAATATGGAATCAGGATGGCTACAAGCTGATGCTCGGAGATCATCTGATGTTCGAACAGACTCGAGGACCTGGTCGCATGATAGCCTCATGTTTATGGAAGAGATGCCACAAGTGTTACAAAAAATGGCAAGGATGTGAATGAAATGCAACTGATGTGGAGGAAAATTCCACAGGAGAACCTGACTAGGAGAACCTGGTGTCCTTTCCTAAACTAGTGATGAATGTTTGAGTTTTGCTTCAGTGATAATGAAAGAATCCAACTGTTTGTAACACTGCGTTTTACATTGTCAAGAGATAAGATTATTTGGTTCTTCATTCAAGTTAAAGTTCAGCCCTGCAAAACTTTAAGTCTTCTTTTTTGCCTCTTAATTCTTTGGTCTTTGAGTTTTTGATTTGCTACCAGCAGCACTTCCAAGCTTGTTCTGGTATTCTCTCACCAAACTCTGGGTCTGCCCCAAGGTCTTAGTTCTAGTAAAACATACGTAGAATATTTTCAAAGAGAAACAATTATGATTCCGCATCATGCCAGGAAGTGTTTGGTGAAGGCAGTGTGATGGGTGTGGAGCCAAGATTCATAATCCTTTAAGGCAATTTCATTGAAAAGCGATATCAATATGAGATTTTGCCAATGGTTATAATTCCATCTCTCTCCTCTTATGGATCAACTCCATCTTCCAAGATTCCAATAATCGGAGACTCACACTGTCTAGCCATCTTGCAGACCTGAACTCAAGCCTATTGAACACTTAAGTTGGTGTTATCCTGGTTTTCATGCCAGATTGCCCAACAGAATCGCTTTCTCTGACTGAGTAATGATATACCATCCCAGCACTGTGTGACCAAGAATGAGAGGAAGTACCAGACCGTTGTGGATGTGTATGGTATGGTTCTTCAACACACTAAAGAGACACCTATTTGCTAACTGACTAAACTGTTAAATAGCCAATGTGTTTGGTCTCCACTAACCTCAATCATCTAAGTCAAAATGTACAAAGCAAGAATCAGCAGCAGAATAAACTGTTTTGCCTTGGAAGAGAGGTTTCGACAAGACTTTCAACTCACATAAATAAACTTATGTGGGTCCTTACAAAGGTGGCATCATTTAAGAGGGAACAAAAGATGTGTTTTGAATCATTCAGTTTGATTTTTGATTCATTTGTTACATCTGAATAAACACAGTAAGCTTTTTCAGAAAAAGAGTGACCCCAAAGCGTTTTTTATTGGAGAGAACCAGTAAATTATTTCCTTTTTTTCTCTCTCAATCAAGCCCAGATGAATTTACTAACTGAATACCTTCTCTTAATAAAGACAGAATATGTTTTGAATCTGCAATGATTTACAATCCCCTTTCCTACAAAATTGACTATTTTTTTTAATTAAAATATTACATACCTAAGTTTGTTGTACTGCATCTACAAAAAGTACTTTGACCTGACAATGTTGGCCCATATGACAGAAAGGATCAACACCAACTTATAATCTGCAAAATTATGCAACAGTAATTTGAAAAGAAAAAAACACCCAAACATTTAATAATAAAATCTGATAGTTTCTGTGTTCGTTTATCTTTTTTTATGGAACAAGTTGTGGCTACCTGGAAGTGTCAGCTAAACTGCCAATCTTATGCTGATCTCTTCAGTGAACAAAATACAAAAATAAAAAAAGTTCTGACCTTCTTAATTTATTCAGACTCAACAAATAACTTTCTGGTCTCAAAACACTGTATTGCAGCCAGGCAACTTTTGCAAGGAGTGCTCACACAAAAGAATATCATGTAAAAGCTGTATGTCGGGGGAGTTGGTGGAGGACAGGACCTTGACATATTGAGTTTGGCCACAAAGCCTCCAGCTAACTTCAGCCTAGCAAGAGCAGTGCACAACACATTATTGTCTCCATGCAGGGAGACTACTCTCTTTGACAAAGACATAGCCAATCCAACTGCAGTCGAGGTTGTGTAACTCGTATAGCAGGCTTGACACACACAAACTCGCTCACACAAAAACAGAGCTAAAGCAGTCTGCCGTCGTCATAAGGAAACATACAGTACACACACACGAACACTGCAATGAATCATTCAGCCAGGCTTTTGCTGTCCAGCATTCAACTAGAGGCAAAACCATGCAAGGAAAGTGAGAGAGCAAGTAGGCCATGGAGGCGAGAAGCACGGACATGGTGTGGATGCCTACGTAATCCCTGTTCCATCCTCTGTTTGTGTGCACAAGGCCACTTGTTAATAAGGCAACAAGTTTGAGAAGCAGCAGGAAATGTTGGCTTGTTGCATCTGAGGTCAGTGAATGACAAAAGTTACTTAAAACATAAAGAGGTTTGTCTTTATTGATACCATAACGTCTCTGTCTCATGAGAATAAGCTCACATGCTGTTGAATTTCTATTTAAAAACACAATACCTTACTATAAACATAAAGTCTACATTTAATTACAACTTTAAAGCTGTTCTCTAATTTGATGTTTATGGTTTAAAAGTGTGCATGCATGTGAGCCTTTAAAATATATGCTGGTTTAACACAAGACACAGTTTTGGTTCTGTGCAACAAAGTGATTTTAAAGCACTGCACAATGTAAATGTTGCACAAATAATACTTTCCTGCTTTCAAACTTTTGATATTCAGAAATAATGGGCCAGTAGAGTATGCTAAAACTAGCAGTGGAGCTGTTAAAACAAGCAGTAATCATACTCTGGCAGGGCTTCGATATATTAAAATCAAGCTTCGTACCTACAGTAAAGCAGGCATAAACTGGCAAATCTTGGCAAATGCAGACTCACTGGAAGAATACCAAAAGGTTCAAGGCTTTAACTTTTGAAGTGGATGTTAGATAGATCTCAGTTACTTCTGAATATAGGGGAATAGTTAATTTTTTTGAGCAATTAACAAAAGGAAACTCTTTTTTTTGTTCTTGTGATAGCAACCAATGCAAACCCAAAATTCTGTTTCTCAAAAAAAATGTATTGTACATAGACAGAGAAAGAAAAAAAAGTTTACTTAACATAGCTTACTAAAAAGTATGTTCATGTGCTGCATAGTATATTCATGAAATAATTAGTCTGGAGTCCTTCTGCTGTTAATAAATCAATGCATCGAGGCATGGCATTAGTAGACGGCAGCACTGAATTCAGACTTGATTAAACACAATAGACTAACACCAGTCTGTGTGTATATATACAGTATATATATATATATATATATATATATATATTTATTTTTATTTTTTTTTGTATTGGAATATATTCGTATTGGAGCCATTCTAGAAGCTTAATGTCCGCCTGCTTTATTTATTCCAAAGTCTGATTTATGTCTGTTTTGGGACCTTACTCCTGGTGGAAGACCAAGCTTCAAGCCTCTTAACTCAGTCACCTTCACAAAAATTAAAATGAATAAAGGATGTTCAAGAACAAACCATGATCAACAAATTTTGAATAAGAAACAACTGGAGGACCGTTAATAATAAAATGGTTTCCATTTCAAAAAAAGAAAAGCCCATGTTTGGAGGAATCTAGGAAAGGCTTTCAATTTTAGGAACATTTCACCACATGTCAAGCATGGCTGTAGTAGCATCATGCTGCTGGCCTGTTTCACTCCAAAGGGGAACTAGAAAATTCTACAAAGGGGATCACATAATGAGGGAACACTATCCCCAAACTCTTCACATGCACTTAAAATGAACAACCAAACAGCTGTTCATTTGAAACAGTGAAACAGTTGGGTTTTCAAACAGGACAATGATCCCAAACACACGCCATAAGTGGTTTTGTAATGGATAAAGCGGTTTAAAAGTGAGCCTTTGGAATGGCTCTGACCTCAGACCTATTAAAAATGTATGTGTATACTTTAAAGCTGTCTGTTCCAGGAAACTAACCAGTTCAAATGGGGCTCACCAATTCGTTCTGGAAGAGTTGTTAAAAAATTTTGTTAGCTATAGGACATTTATTAAAATACTGGTGGGGATGTAGACATGAACATACTTAGCATAAAAAAATAAGGACATTTGTGTTTGGTTAATAATTGAATTGCTATAACAATGGTTCTTAGCAAGAAATCTTGTACTGCTGGAAAGCTTTTTTTTAATTTCCCGTTAGGTGGGGCCACTTTTGTAAGGAAAAGGCAATTGTGGGCTGAGCAGCAGAATTAAGATTGTAGGTTGTGCCCATAAAAAAAAACCCCCAAAAAAACCTGTCAAATCTTCTCTACCTGGCACGCCGTGGTGGCGTAGGGGTTAGCGCGACCCACATTTGGAGGCCTTGAGTCCTCGACACGGCCGTCGCGGGTTCGACTCCCGGACCCGTCGACATTTACCGCATGTCTTCCCCCCTTTCCTCACCCCATTCCTGTCAGCCTAATGTAAAAAATAAGGGACACTAGAGCCCACAAAAGCCCCCTGGTGGGGAAAAAAATAAAATAAAAAAATCTTCTCTATCAACACCAACAGGCTACTCTGCTGTTGACTCTTCCTTAGGGCTGTTTCCTTAGACTGATGAACAAACAAGGCTTTTGACAATTTGAACATTGACCTATTGAACAAACAGGGGCCCTACTGCCATACAAGAGCCATATTCAACCACAACAGCTTGGAGCCTTGTCCTTTAGCTGGTTACCAGTTGGTCACACTGCTTCCACCAAAAGCTGTAGACCAACATCCTCTGCTTTGCTTAACCCACAAATCCATTTCCTTACAAATGCAGAGCCAATTAAAATGGAAATAAGTAAGTTTTACAACAGTAGAAAAACTTTTTGCAAAGAAGCATTGTTATAAAAAAAATATGGACGATGACCACATATAAGCGTACCAGCTTTTTTCCAGAAAGTATATGCATGTGTAATCTTTACCAAGTTCTGCAACAAGTTCTTACTTTTAAGATTCATAAAGCATTTTGTCTAATCACTCTATTCTGCAAAAATACTGTTCAAATAAGTTGTTAAAAAGTGCGAAATTGAAATCACATTTGACCAAATGCTTAGGTAAACTGATGGTGACCGGGTTTTCACCGTTTCCACCACAATTGGTCCAACAAAGAAAACACACAAAGCTTTACTGTCTCCTAATCATTCAGTGAGGTTCATTGAACCCTTCGTGTCATGAGGCATCACGGTTTCCTTGCTTCTTCGGACCACTCTGCCTGTTTCGGAGCAGGTACAGTAGAGTGATTCCGCAGCAATCAGAAGAGTCTTCAGTCTTCTGCTGCCCTCATTCAACACATCTAATGTATTTACTTAGTGAAGTTGCCTCTGACCCTATATCCTGCTCCCCATGTATCCGGCCCTATACATCTCCTCCTCCTGCTGCTCTCCTCCAGCCTGTCAGCTCCTCGGTCTCATGCTTCTAGACCCACATACACACATCAGGCTACACCACACACAGTGGGAGAGCGGCTTTCCACTAAAGTGAAAAACAGGAAATTGGATGACATTGTTCGGTGCGCCGACGTCAGCAGTGAAAGATAGAAAGAGTAAACAGCTTCCTCCACCCAAGTGCTGGGATGAGGATGCAGGGAATCTTGGGATGCCTGCGACGCAAGAGTACGCAGTTCCTACGAACTGCGTGCTCTTTATGTTTTCTGACAATCTCCGGATCCCACCCTGTGACGCAGCTTTTCTCCAGATCTCACGCCCCTCTTTGGGTTCGGGACTGAGTCCTCCTTTCAAACTTCAACAGAACACCTTAAGCTCAGGATATACGGCGCAAAGTGATTTTGTCGTTAAGCAAAGCGCGCCTCTGACAGCTAGAGTCAGGGGTAGCTTGCATGTGTGTTTGGCCTCTTTGTGTGGTGTGCTTTTCGGGCTAAAAATGTGAATCAAATGGAGATGAATCAATGTTCTTGATTAGTTCTGATTAAGGCCAGCAGTCCCAGCAGCAGGTGTGGATGCACACTGTGTCCCAGACAGGCAGGCAGACAGTGGCTCTCACACACACTGAGCTAAGTGATGAGCTAAATGGCACTGAACGACGCATCGGCCCCGGCACACGCTGAGCCACTCAGATATTACTGCGAGCTTCCCATGCTGTGTGTGTTACCTCAAAGGGAATAATTCACTTTCATGTGTCGCCACTCGAATTTGCTGCGCACAGCTCTGTGGTGAACTTTACCAACACAAAAAGTGAAATGGGAAGTATTTGGAATGATGATCTTTGTGTGGCTGAAGTCAAAACGGTCTCAGAAAGTATTGTTTTTATTCTGCTATTAAACGTATTGGATTTAGTGAATGGGTCGGATTTTTAGGGGAAAGGCTTGACACGCTCCAATCTCAGAGTAGAAGAGATCCGGTTTTTTCTTCAACTATCCTAAATTAACTTCAAATCATGCTGCAATCATTATTAAAGCTGTGACTTAAATTACCACCCCCCCTTACAAATATGTATAAAATAATCGGCATGAAATACTAAAGACCAAAAAAATATATAAAAATATGGATTTAGCAAAGACAACTCAGTTAAACTATGATTCAACTTAATAATAAATGAGAAAATATCATATATTTTACTAAGCACTTTTACTTTGTGTTTCTTTACTGTGCATCAGTTTACACAGTTTACTGTAAGGAAACCGGTGAACAACACAGAGTCATCCATATGAAGTTACAGCCAAGTTGGAAAAATTTATACATAAGTTTGACCAAAATTAATAAATATGTACAAAATACATTAAAGTCCAGAATTTCAGGGGTGTTCTTTTCCCACCATAACTACATATGTATTAATTTTGATAAATAACTTATTAGACGTCTGGTCATACATTAGATTTTTTTTTTAAACCAATTTAGATAAGCTAAAAAGAATTAACATAAGAAGCAATTAAATAGAAATTGTGTTTTTTTTTATCTTAGACATTAACTTGAATATAAATATGTCATCTATGGAAATTGCTTTGATTTTCTACGTTTAATATTCACACAAGCTGTTGTACGAAAAGAAGTCTAAAACGTTCATTAGAGTTAACAAATCTAGACACCAATGACTGCAGGTAATACATATCATGGAAAAGAACATTCTTCCATTTAAACATTTTGACATGGAAAATATGAAACAACCCTTGTAACAGATCTTTGAACTTTAAATGCAAATGATCTAAAGTGTGCCAGAACTAGGAGGCTTAAATCTCTGTTACATTTTCAGTGAAACAAAAATGTACAATTAAATATAGATTTAATTGTTTGCTGCAGCTTTGCTTAATAACAAGGCTGCAGCAGACCAATAAAAGAGACATTAGTACAAGATCATGGAAAGACTATAAAACCTGAACTGACCCAGCGAAGTGCATAAGTTAGAGCATGATTCAAATAATTAAATTTTAAACCATAGTTCCAGTCGTCAATATTCAGACGACTGACATAATTTCTTGATAACAGAATTTGATTCAGAGCCAAATAGAAGCTGAATTAGTTCAAAATCTAAAGTTGTCAAAAAATATATATATACATTTTGAACAATGAGAGCAACCATCAAATATCAAATATCCCACTGTCAGTCCTATTTATAATTTGACAATTTTGAACCACAAACCCAGAATGAAGACTACTGATAAGTTTCAGAACTGTTACCTTAGTTTGATATTTCAAAATGGCAATTAATATGAACTAGAGAGGTCAGATTCAGGACAGGAAGAGTGCAACCCTTAGCCAACTTCTAGGGTAGATAGAAATAGAAATCCAAAATATTCACTTCATTGACAGAAAGATCTTCTACAGGTTTCAACAAACTCTGGTTTGCTCCTCTATTCTGCTTTTGCACAGGCATAAATAGTCATAATCATTGCTAGGCGTTAGCAAAAGAAAATTGTGCAAAGTCGAAAAAAAGGGAAAAAAACATCTCTTTCTCACACACACAGCCACACACAGAGAGAGAAGCAATAATTGATGTCTTATTTTACAGAATTTTATAGAAAGAACTTCACCCCAACAGGAAAGCACAGTGGTGGCTTCATGATGATTTGGGTCTGTGAGGCATTAAAATCAATTCACGCCTTTAAAGTGAAACTAAGTGAAAGAAGAAGCCCACCCTTGGACAAATTAGAATGCATCTTTTTTGAAAGCCAAAACAAATCCAAATACTTATAATGTAAACAATAATTTCTAACTTCATTTGAATTATGAAAGCAGTGAAGAAAAAAAAAAATTCTACTTCACTGCCTTCTCATAAAAATATCACCTTCTGTCCACTTAGATCCGACTGATTTCCAGTACAAAGTCACAAACTTACACGTTCAGTCAAAATAAAAAAAATCAAAGTTGATATTTTTGCTGTTTCACTGCAAGGAAGAATATTTCCAAGCATGTGTATTCTGACTCTGCCCAAATGTCTCATCCACAGTGACCCATCCCACAGTCAGCCACGCAGAAGACTTTAGTTGAGTCACCAGCACGGCTGAGGGAAACTAGGCCACTGCAGATCGGTTTGTCCCAGAACATCCCTCCGTGCTTTCTCTGTATCTCAATCGTGCTCTCTCTCCTGATGCCTGACAGAATACACTACAGAGGAAACACCAGGCCTCCTGGATTTAACACTACAATGTGGAATGGACTAAGATCTGGAAGAAAACCTAACTTCAGAGGTGAAGAAAACTGTTCATTCATCAGACTAAGCGTTATGTTGCAATACTCCACCAGTACCAGGTGCATCCACTACTTGACATAACAAAAGCAAGGTCACTAGTAGAGGACAGTGGCCCCTGACTTCAAACCTCGCGGGGCCTGGAGGTTTTAGATGTTTCCCTGCTTGGAAACACTGACTGGGATGCAAAAGGAACATTTACAGGCTTTTGCTAAAGATGGTGGCATGGTAATTTATCAAACTTACAACAAGGGAATTGGAGGAGGGACACATATCAAAGTTGCAAGACAATAGACTCAGAAGACAGCACAGTCACCCCCAGATGCTTCATTTGATTAATTTAAACATGCTGCAAGTAAAAAAAAATTATGGGCATTATTTTGTTTGGTGAAAAAAGGAATGCATTTTTTGGCACACTTCAAAAATCGCAAATCTATGCATGAGAATAAGTGTTGATAAATAAATCAATTGACACAATGGGATTTTTTTATTTTTTCTTTTCTTCAGTTGCATGTTTGGACCGACCGAAAAGGGAACAGCCAGTTTTGAAAGATTCAAATTCCAACTTTTTCAGGACTACTTAGTGGTATATATTTTCATATAAAAAAACAACTAAAATCTGATTGCTCAGATCATCAAAAATTTTACATTTTATATTGATGCAACACAAGATTCTGCCATATATAAACAGAATAAAGACAAGGTTAAAGAGTACAATTTGTTTCTTAATACGGAGAGATGGCTTAATGTCATACTCAAAGCTTATGGCCCGCTTTAATTCTGTTCCAAACTCTTGTGTTGTCCTAATTTAGGAGTCATATCACAACAATAAATTGGTAGCAGTAAATTGTCTCAAGGGTTTTGCTCAAATACTGTATCTCAAAACATCAGCAGCCGCTGATTTAAAGTCAATACATACTCTCCCCTGAGGACAGCGGTTGGAAATGTGTTTCTTTTAAGGAAATTTCATGCTTCATAAGAACTCAGGAGCAGAAAACCTGAGAAGTCCTCATCGGTTGTTCACACCTGCAGTCGAGGATAGCAGTAGAAAACAGTTCGAAGCAGGTATGTCAAGACCAGAACTAAGGCAAAAGTCCTAAGTTATGAGTTACTTAAAAGAGTGACATGTAAGCTAGGCCATGAAATAACTGCCACCATACCAGTTTATTTGTATGGCACACAATTTTTCTTCCAGGTAATTTTTGTACACAAACGCAATTTTCAGATTGGTTTGTTCGACTTGTCACTGGCAAGTTGAAAACTCAGAAGTAACATCTTTTTTTATTGAACAAACCAAAGCTAAGGGCTAGCAGGCCATGCTAACTCCAAACACCATTGGTCTCATTTTTCTTAATAGAGGGAGATATGGATCGGTGTCGCACGAGCAAAATTTATATATTGTGAAATGGTGTGCTTTTTAATTTTGAGTTGAGGAAAAAAACGTTAGACGACTAAAATCTTTTAAAGGGAGGTATCCTCTAATTATTTTCTATTTTGTCACTAGATATATAACTCTGTTCCACACTTTGGGAGTATTTTATTGTAGGATCTTTCCAATCATGCAGAAAGAGACAGCTCTGCAACCTGATCAGGTTTTGTGGAAAATCCCAGTTTTATTTTACCTGGTGTGAACAGTTACATTTTTTAATCCATCCAGAACATACACTGCCTGGCCAAAAAAAAAGTCGCCACCAAAAAATGGTCACACTCTCTAATATTTTGTTGGACCGCCTTTAG
>CAEFZX010005240.1:0-41745 GCA_903066825.1 Alfaro cultratus | reverse complement strand
TTCTTGCATCCATTGAACTTGTGAGTTTGTGGATAGTTTCTGCTTGAATTTCTTTGCAGGATGTCAGAAAACCTTCCCAGAGCTGCTGTTTTGATATGAACTGCATTCCACCCTCAGATCTTCTGCTAAAATACAGCCAGTGATACCAACTTTAGCTACCCACAGCACAATGGAGAAAGAAATTAATAAGAAGTTTGTAAAAACATGTTTTATTGAAAACCCCCTTGCATAATAAGGTCAAGAAAAAACACAATTAGCAGTAAAAGAACATTTATTTCCAGATCTACAATTATCACAAATGTTCTGAATTTCTTTCTTGCAGAAAAATGCAAAATAAAGGTCTTGAGTAATTGTTTATTTTAGAATAAACAGTTAGACGGAAATATAATGAATCAAAACATCGATGAAGTGAAATACACACAGGTCTGAATGTGCAGTAAGACATGTAAATTTTCTTTGCTAAGGCAACAAACTCTCCGTATGGAGATGCTGCAGCACCGCTCAGAGGAACACAGTTCCTTCATAAAGCAAAAAGTCTTTCAAGCTGCAGAGAAGAAAGGGAGGAGGAGGTCTTGCTGCCTCATCAAAGACACTGGCTTACAAATACATCATCACAACCTAAAGGCATGTAGACAAAAGTGCCAAACTGTCACCGTCTCTTTTCCAAGCATGCGGAGGGGCTGTGTAGGACGCTTTTTGTGTAAATATCAAAACATCGCATTAAGCTTACGGAAACATTTGGGGTCAAATCATGGAAAATAATAATTAGTCATAAAATAGTACAGATGCATATAAATTAATTGAAAAAATTATTTATGCACAGGTTTTCAATTCAACAAATGCATTGCATAAATATTTTTTGTGTCTTTAAAAGCAGGGAAACTTAAGGAATCCCATAAGGCTGTACAGCAAATTGAATAAAATGAGAAGGAAGTCATCTGAATATGCTACAAACGAAAATGTGGACAGTATTGATATGAATCTGCAAAACAAAGAACAGATCAGTAGAAGAAGAAATTGAGGGAAAGTGTTTGGTTTGTCCATAGTTTGGTTTCAGGATTATACACAACATACTTAGTCTTAAATTACTCTTTACATAAAGTACAATATTTGTTTTGCATTAAGATGCTGTGAGTCGTCAAAGTTAATGGCATTTTGTTAATGACAAAAAAGAACATTGACAACAAGTAAATGATTGTTGGGACTAAAGTTAGTAAACAACAGATTCAACAGTAAATTACAAAAGGGGAAAGCACAATACTAAGCGAGCTCTGTTAAACAGTAACAGTGTAATACAGTGGGATAGCCAAATACAAAGCCTTGAAAGTGTGTTCCCATCCATTCATTTTTTTTTCATTCTGCTGCACTGCAATGTCATTTTACTCAGTATAATTTGGGATTTTAGGATGCTGACCTACACAAAATAGTCTGAACTAAGAATTTTCACATTAAATCACAGAAATGTTGTGGCTCTTCCAATTAAAATTCTAACCGAAAGGCTATGCAGACTTTTGCATCTACTTCTAAGCCTTTAATGAGAATCTGAAGCTGCTGATTATCTTCTCAAATTACATTAGTTCAGTGAGGTCCTATTAGAGTTGCCACCCGTCGCATTAAATACAGAATCGTCACGTATTTGGCTGTTAAATGCGATATGGGACGCGATTAGTTCCGTATTTTTATAAATGTCCAATAGACACGTCTGTCTATTAGGGGACAGAGTATGAAAACTGTGCTCATTTGAGCACCTTCACTATGACTGTAAGCTTTTTACTCTTGTGTTTAATTGACCAATTCAAACCTTTTTCATCATCGGTTTTAATCAGATGTGTTTTTTTCTGTCTATATAATTTGTTTTCTTTTTATTGTAGTCTTAATTTCAAAATTTAAATTCTAACTTTGATTCTGTAACTTTGTTAGCTAATAAACATTTGAAATATATGGAAGTCAACCAACCACAAGCCACTTCTTTATTTTGTACAATTTTGACAGCTTCTCCTCAAATAAAAACCTGGAAACCTGGAGATTAAAGGTTTCCACCTATGTTATAGTTATTTTTTTAAATATAAAAAAAACCCTTCATGATCAAGGGGTTTATTGATGTCAGTATGTATTTTTTCATCCCGTCTAGTGGGGTTTGAACTTGTTCATACAGAAGTGGTGATATCCAGGAGGTACACTTTCATATGTGCTGATTTATTATCGATGTTGCTGTTAAAGAGGGGTAGAAATATACGGTGCAGCTAGTTGCTGAAAACCCAAAGAATAAATACTGTTGGCCCAAATCAGACTGTTTATTCATGATAGTTGCTGGCCTATATACTACCTATGGCCTACACTTTATTAGTTAGCCAGCCATATTGAATACTGAATAAAATAAAGTAATTGTTATTGGCCACGTTCTTGGTTCTCATCTCAAAAACAGCAAGAGGTTTGGAATTGTAATAAGACAAAAAAATTGGCAGAAGAACATTAATTAGTAAAGATTCTATGCTGCAAGTGAGTTGATTGTCTCTAAAATCTCAGCCAAAAGTGCAAGGGAAAAATTTACCAAGATAAAAATAAGAACCATTAAAAATTAAAAATGTTTTTGACGTTTTGGTTTAGGGCAGTTTTGTGTGGCATATGCATCAATCGATGCAAAATCAAAGTGTAAAAAACCATAATTCATTATATTAAAATGTTTTTTTTTCCAAATGAGTAACTAAATATTTAATTTCAGCTTAAAATTGAGTGTTATTGAGAATCACATTAATGTATTAATGTCATTATAGCTGCTGAGAGTGTACATTCGTACAGCTTTTAAATATTTTTGTTTTTATAATGTTTTGAGGAATATGAACGAAATAGCCTCTGAACAAGTTCAGTCTACTAGAAGAAGTTTAAGTAGTAAAAATGAAAAATAAATTTAATCCACTCACCTCAGTATGCTGAATGCTATAAGTGGCTCCTATAGGAGGGCATTCCAAGCTCTCCTCTGATAAATTTAGCTTATAGTTATTTAACCATTTGTGTACCACTGTGGTCAACTGACAATTAAGTATTGAAGGGAAAAAAGGGAAGATTTTACTTTCTCAATACCAATACATATGTTTGCATGCACACAAACAAGGATCTATCCATAGTTACATGTAAACTTCACATTCATAATAGGACCTAATGTCTTTCTAAATAATTCTAATTTCTCCATAGTTACACTCATATTAAAGGTGTTTATTATATTAACATACACATAAAATACAGTTTTTGATCTCACACAAACTCTTTTCTCAGCCACACAGCTTACAGAGAGGAAGATGAGCACCGCATCCAACCCTTCACTGTTTTGTTGTTACTGTTATTTTGTGCCTTCGTGTCATGTCAAAGTCTTCAGTCACCCCTCTGTATGTGACTGAAAAGTCTAGCAGGAAATGAAAGAAAATTTAGCCTATGAAACAAATTGGAGCAGAAGAAGAAGAGACTGGTCTATTGATCGCCACACCAGACAGCTTTTTGAAAGGTTAGCATCAATAAATTCCCCTTTTTGGACCTTAGGAGAAGCCTGCCATGATTCCCACCTTTGACACAATCTAAAATAACTCACAGTAGGAAAAAATGATTACTAATGGACTAATGGACAAAGAAAGGCAACCTTTCACTCCCTTGACTCATTTGATGGAAGTTAGTTTTATTTTTTTAATCACACTCTTCAATAACCAGAACATGACCAAAAAACGCTACAGTAAAAAAAGCTAACAGCTCCATAATAAAACAGTCTAAAACAGCATTAAAGCAACTAATGTAGATAATGTCTAATTACACAATCTGGGAGCTGCTGCAGCTAAATTATAATATTTGTATATAAGGAAGAGAGGCAAAAAGTGGGCAGGTGTTTCAGGCTGCAATAGTTCAGAGAGTTAGGGTGAAGCAAGGTCATGGAGGGACTTAAAAAAAATGACTAAAATGCTGGAAATGTGCTCAAACCTCTGACTGCCAGTTGCAGCATTTTGTACTCTCTGGAGACAGGTGATTGACAAAGCACTGAGCCCTACATTAAGTGCATTACAGTAATCCAGCAAATGCAGGATTATTCTCTTAAAGTGCATGTTTCTTGAACAAAGTGAATAATCTTTGTTTTAAGCATAATCCACTGTCCACTGTCTCAACATCTACTCAAAAGTACATGCAAAACATAGAATATCTTTAAAGAGAAAATATCTTTGAGACTAGAAGAAGGACTAGAAATCCTGCCAGATTGCTTTCTTATGCCAAGAAAAATCATATTTAGCCACATAATCATCTCTTTCAGCTCCTTCATAACATGTCAGCATGCTGGCCAGGTTGTTTTTACTCTGTGCCTCGACAGCAATTGTCACACATATCTCCAGAATGCAGTGCAAAGGAAGAAAAAATCTCTTACTTCCTTTCGTTCTGCTGCTGCAGTAGCAGCAGAAAATCTCAATGGTTTTCATCTTAGAGTGGCCGAGTTCGAGTAAACTTTTTGGCAGACATGACGGTGACTCAGGCAGGACATTTTTGAAACATGTAGGACAATGTATTCACATGCTGTAGATTTGTAATTATTTAATAGTGTAGTGACCTAACATTTGCATGTTTTACACTGTACTTTAAACGTTATATATAGGAATTATTTTATTATTATTAGTTATATTAACATATAGTAAAAATTACAGCTGCTGTTAAGGTTACAGCTCCTCAAGAGGACATAGGCAAATGCTAAGGGCACCATCTGTTGTCCAGGGGGCGGCATAAATGAGACAAGTAGAAGTAGAAAGATTCAGTAAATTTACTAAAATACTCAAAAAATATTCAGACCTTTGTCTTGGGTTTCCAGTGTGCCTTGATGCCTGAGTATGGAGCTCCAAACCTAATGTGTGTTTTTAGCTGCCTAATGTATGCCTCTTTTATGAGCTTTTTCTTTTTTGAATGTTGATTTTTTTTTTCAAAGGAAAAACTATTGTAAGCTACAAACTTAAAAATCACAGTTGAAAATCTTGTGATTAAAACATTTTCGATTGCCAACTGATTAAAGTTTTGTTGTATATTTTGTGTATCACTGGGTCTAAGTTGAATAGGATTGAACCTGCGTGCCTCAGGGTAATGAATGTTGTTGGGTTGTTGACATGCCTGGGCAACTTTGTGCAAAGGTTGTGAGATTAGAGTCTCTGATGGGGATTATAGTCTTCAGTCTCCTTGGACAAGTTAATGCCAGAGAGTAAGAGAGAAGAAGTATTTCTGGCAGATCTTTTTTTCATCTTTGGTTTTAAACACTCTTCCCGCTTCTCGCAGGGATGTTGGAGAGTATGTGATAGTTTGGCCAAAGAGCGTAATGGGTTTTGTGAACTTCGATAAACCTTACAAGCCCTTCCCTTGTGGTGTTTTTGCCTGATGGTGTAGGAATTGAGAATGTTGACCTCTTGCTACAGATCAATTTATTTACTGTGAAACTAGAGAGCCAAGATGTACATCGGACCAGTTTCAGTGCTTTCCTTTTTCTGACTGATTTAGTAAGTAATGTATTTGAACAGAACATCTATCCATACAGAGCAGAGGTCTCAGATGAGCTTAGTGAGCTCCTTATTGCATCTTTCCTTGTTGCAGATGATGTGATTCTGTTGGTTTTATCAAACTGAAACATATTGCATGCTCTGGTGGAGTTGGCAGCCAAGTGTGAAACAGCCAGAGTAAGAATTAGCTCCTCCAAGTCTGTGGTACCCAGCTGGAACAGGCAAGAACTGCCAAATAAAGCTGGGGTGAGCCGGTGCTAGACGTGGGAAAAATCTTTGGGTCTTATGAGAATTTAGTTCTTAAATAGTTGGATTCCAAGTCGGTAAACTTATTTTTTCCTAAAGGTACTTTGAGAAAATGAAAAAAAAGAAAAAAGTATTGCACAAGAAAAATATGCTGCGGTAAATCTGCTCTAGTCTTTCTAAAATTTTAATTGCCATTTTTAAAAAAAGGCAATTGAAATATTGCAACTTTAACAATCTTGCCACTGTTCTTGTCAATAACATACACATATCTTTCATTCATGGAGCCTTTTCTTTATATGCTGACGATCAAGTTTTTATTGAAGTGGACTGAGACCCTTATTCATAAATCTCCTGTTTCAGAGGGGCTCAACAAGCTTTCAATAGGTCAATTCATTTTCCTTTAATCTTAGATGCTTTTACTGGCTAAGCAGGCACTGAGTTTCTCTAGCACACCTGAATCAGATGAATTGCTCATTACCAGGTCTTTGTATAGCTGAAAAACAAACTGATGAGGGAATTCAGAAATTTGATTTGAGCGTTTTGGACAAGAGCTGCGATTAAAAATTGCAAGACAGTAGCTCTTGAGGACTGGATTTGAGCCCTCTCTGCACTACTTTGTCTAGAGGCAAGGCGAGTTTTTTGCATACCATCATTCAAACACTGGGTAATTCACATAAGGTGCTTCACAAAAAACAAAACAAGCAAACAAACAAAAAAAAAAATCAAGAGATAGGGTGACATTAGAGAGGATCTCCTCACAACAGGATGAAACCCAGATGACCCAGGATCAGTTTGAGCTACCATCTGCTGTGGGTTCAGAAGACTGGAATGAGACAGAGGCAACGTTGGAAGCACTGGCGCACACACAGATTTAATTGGAAAGAACAACAGAGTGAAAACAAAGTTAATGGCAGCCATAATTGCACATAATATATAAATGGAGTGTAAACACAGGAAAAGTTGTCAATAAGTCATCCAATGGCCTTAAACTTCACGGGCGGAAAACAAAAAATAGGACACCCTGTTGAAGTCACTGTTTTTCTAACCTATTTTTAACAATTGTATTTACAATGCAGAGAAATGAAAGTAACTTAAAATGGACTTACAGTCTATCTCAATAACAAAAAGTTGTTTGGTAAAAGTTAGGATCTGTGTTTGGCTTCTCAAACAATAACCACTGAAGGTTAAACCTGACCATACATGTTTAAAATCTTTAGCGATTTCATTTATGACTTTTGCTTGCACCAAACTATAAAGCAGATCACTCAACTACCAAGGTGGCCAAAACCTGGAGTACTTAGCCAAAGCTATTCTGGCTTTATAGAACTTCTCTGAATTAATCTGCCTACACAGATCAAATGAGCAAATTTCTGATTTATCTCATCTCATTTGAAGACGTATTAGCATAAGCAGGAGTTTTCCTTCCCTCCAATTTAAGTTATCCTTGTATGGTTAATGTTGGAATTGTGATGACAGTGTATTCCTTAATTCCATTTATTTTGGCTCTCATCGTTTTTCTGCATTGCTGCAGACCATTTTCCACCAGTTTATGGGTAAAGTATTCCCTGATAGCTTTGTCTTCTTTGAGTGGGATTATTCATCCTGCTGTGTTTTTGTACTTTCATTTGGCTCCTTCTTAAAACAGCTTGAGGTAATGATCTTTGGAGTCTGGAAAATGGGTAATTTCAGAAACTTCCTGATTGTTGTCACATTCAGCGGGCATTGCACCACTACCTAGCAACCCCAGACAAGCCCAGCTCCGTTACTTAGCAACCCAAAATGAGTTCCAGAACATTTCGTTAGAAATTGTCTGCGCTGCACAATGGCTGCTGGAAAAGACAAGAATTTCGTTGGTGGCTTACCATTTAGAAACCACTTGCTGCATTCTAGTTTGTTGTGAAGGAGGCTTTACTTCTGCTTTTCAAAGATGTATTTTGTATAGTTGTATATCTGTTTGCAACCACAGTGGCTGGGGTGGGTGGGGGGGAGCAGCAGCTTGTTTGGGTTCTGTCCAGTCAGTTACGATCTCCAGCAGTCAGAGACACAGTGTCTTCTTCATAACGAGCCATCTTTCATCTTCTATTTTGTCTTTTGTTGAATGACAGTTGAGAACAGAACCCACTACCCCAAAAGTGTTACATTATGATAAATACATTAACTACAAGTTCTTGTTTTTATTCTAAGAGCAATGCAGAAAACTTTACGTGTTTTCTAGTAGACGGTAACACAAATTAGAGTTGGTTTTATTTTAAAACTGATTTAAATTTATATAATTGCAGAATGAATAAATCAGATTAATAATAGCAAGTTATTCTGCATGACATGATTGCATAAAGGCGTTGCCACACAAATTGCATGACTTTTTACCCTGTGCTTTTTTAATCTCACTTTGCTGCAGCAGTTATCGTTTTCTTGTCAGTCCTTCTCAGAATGCAAATGCAAAAACCCTTCCAATGACTGAACTGGGATTTTTCCTTTGTGGAGAGCCCAGGGTGAACATTATCTCAGCTTTGGAGTTTTGCTGCATTTATTGAAATGGATTGTAATGTAGGCCTTCAATAGACAGAATATCCAGCCTGACATTTTAGTGCTTATCTACCCATTTTGGTTTGGCAACCCAGTTAAACGCAAGTCAAGTAAAACTTAGTTGAAGCTTTCCTGCAAGAATGTTTTTAGTTTACTATCTGTGGTTGATGTTTGATATTTCTGGGAAGGTAAATAGTGATAAGAGTGAAGAATGAGGACAGGGATTTTGGGAGAAATTATGCTAGTCATAAATTTATTATACAAAAGTATAATACAGTTTATTTATATTGTACAGTTTCCCATCAGAAATAATCTCACAGCAATTTTCAAGCAAACAGCCCATTTTAAAATACAAATATTTATACAGTTTCATCTAGAATTAGCTTTTTCACCTGTTTCTGCAACAGCAAGTCTGTGAGATTTTATTTGTATCACACATTTAAGCAACAGGTCAATTCAAAGTGCCTTACATGATGATTACTAAACATAGGATAACCATTCACAATCTGAAAGTAAACAAACCTGAGGACTGAGTGCAGGGACTTAAGCATGATGCATTATCAGCTGAACTACCTTTAAGAGGTTGCACTGTTTGACAGAATGTGATTTTCTTGGGTTGAAACTAGAGAGGAACGAAATGCCATAGTTGCAATGTTCCCAAGAGAGTTTCAGAAACCTTTATGGGCATTCTGACAACCACGCATGCATGTGTTCACTAGTCTTCCAGAACTGATATGCTGCCATCAAAATCCTACGCATTTTATCTAATGTCCAACATGTTGCCACCCTAATTAATCTCTATGGCTAAGCATGCCAAAAACACTCAGGGAACTCCCAGACTCCACATGATAGGAAACTCTGTGACCCACAGAACCTCAAGTTTGCAGAAACCATCAACATTCTGGCCGATTGGCATCACAGCAAGGTCTTTCAGTGTAATCTCTGATAGATTTAAAGGTTGTACCAACTTTCCACTTTAACGCATTTTTAAAAATCCCAACGTAACTATATTAATCCAAGATCTACATGTTTTTAATATACCACATTGAAATACATAGTTTTTCAGAGTTGAGATATCCTCTACTTCAATCAGAAATGAAGTTCCATTTGTGGTGCCTATAGATAATTTGACAGTTTCATTAAGTGTCTTGTGATAACGACTTTTTTGCACCGCAGAGGCTTAGTTTTTGATTAGTGACTAACTACCTCAGTCATCTTACTCATTATCTTTCTTCTCCTGTTTCCAGCCTGTCCTTTGCCCATGCGGTATCCATGGCATATAGATTTTAAAATGTTTTTTTTTTATTATTATTACTCAGCTCTGCTGATATTCCTCCTAATTAATTTCTTTAAAAGGTTCAGCCAGTCATTTGCCTTTGATTCACTCTATTATCAGACTTTTTCTCCATGTCTAAGTTGAGTCAGTTAATGTCTTCCTTCCTTCCAAAAATCCTCCAGAGATACCAAGACTTCACTGAACTTCAGAGTAATTTCCAGTTCATCTTATTTCTTTAAGTCTTTAAAAAAAGATAATGCTCACCAATTTCTTCAACTTTCTTAACTTTTTTGTTTTTATCAATCTGAGCTGAGATTTTCAGGCTTCACTCTCTCCTGTTTTTTTTAAATCCACAATATCCTTACCAGAAGAGAGAGGAGAGACCCTTAGGACTGTTAAATATTTTTTCTCTTCCATATCTCAAGGTTACTGCTCAGCCTTGTCCCAGTTAGACATTGTGTAAATACTCTGCAAAGTGTCAAGTAGGACATTTTGAACAGATCCACAAATATCGTTACTTCTTTTTGCAAAGGGAGAGTGATTTTTACTCTAAAATCTGTACATGTACCTATTTAAACAGCAGGTGTTTTGGAGACAGTATATAAAAATTTTCCACATATTATTGCATATTTTTCCTCATCTTCAAAAATGTCCGTATTGTAAATATGATTGTTTAGTTTTACCAGTTGAACTCTGGTTTAATTTTTATAGTAACATTAAGTTCAAAATCTTTTATCTTCCATTGTTTTCATTTTATACCCAACCCTCTATGTATTTTATCAGATCTTGTGGATCATTAATCTACTTTGTCATATATAAAGTAATTTTCTTTCTGCTTTTAAATTTTCACAATGTTTGCTTAATTTTTATTATGTCTTTGTTTGCATGTAAAGGTGACTAAATTGCACAGGATTGTTTGTTCTGAATATTTCACTCTGAAATAAAGGTATATATTACCATAAATTATAATCTTTCTGCAACTGTGATCTTTTGCTGCTTGACTGAAATGATCACTAGCATTACCAACTTTCTTTTTATAATTCTTCACAGTGTGACTCACCCCACCTCCATTTCTATCTGCAGGAACTATTCATTACAAGGGCATTGTTTCTTTGTTCAGTTTCATCTAATATATCACTGCCATGACCAACATGAGGTCTGGGATATTTTATTATCCTTTTGTGTCTATCCAATAAATTCAACAAAGAGTTATAAGTCACAATTACTGGCATTTTTTTCTTGTTTAATTAAGCTGAAGGTGGGAACTCTGAGTTAAGTGAAAGGATTTTAAAAAAAATATTTGTTTGACTTGATGACCAGCTGTTATTGAAGACAGTTTTCTAAATTCATATGTAATACATTAAATACAGTAGTAACATATTTCTATGAGTGCTGGGAAAACTATAATACTTGCATTAATTTGAGATTTATCAAAACAAAAATCTGATTCAGCAGCAAAAATATTGTCATGGCATAAAAAGCAGTGGATAGTAGCTCATATAGTCATGAGACAGTTGTTTTAAGTTAATGTTTTCAGCTGTTTTTCAGTTATTTCTTTCATGTGAACAATATTTTTTCATGTGATCAGTGTTTTTCTGGTCTGTATTTAAAGGGAGGTGAGGAATGTGGCCAAAGCTGCACCATCATGGCTGAGATTGTTGCAACTAATTGCTTTGTTCAATGTTTGCAGGTAAATGTTTGAATCATGGTAAGAAAAGATGAATCCTGTGGGTGAGTGGTGTTATGTATGGGACATTATATTTACACTGAAATGTATGTGTGCCGGGTTGCTATGGTTACCCATTACAGCCAACTAGGGGTCTCTATATGTCTATGAGTGTCCAGATCAAGAAAAGTGTGAGAAAATTGAGATCCATGATGAAGAAACTAATCTCAGATTAGCCACTGTGCGTACTGTTTGTAGTTCCGGGTATTTTCATCCTCCATAAGACTTGCAGCCTTGATGTGCTTTTCCAATTTAGAAAAAACAAAAAAACTAAAACTATGTATGTTTGCACACATGGTATTAGAAGACATCGTGTTATATAAAAGGGAAACTCTGTTTTGTTACCTTCTCTGTATGTTTTGCTCATGCAGGGAAGGACTGTTAACAGAGATAAAACACTTAAAACATCAATTTCATTTAAAGTGAAGCACTTCTACAAACTTCAGGAGGAATTCATAGCAGTATTAAATAATGTCTCAAATGCAAACATTTGTGAAACAAATAGAAAACCAAATGAAATCCATTGCCTCAATATGCATATTGGAAATAACGCTGTGAGTTTTATGGCAATATTCACCCACAGAGAGACAAAATAACCTCCAGCTCTCTTGGCTAGCCTGTGACATGCAGGGAGCACAGAGTCCTGATTTGTCTCAGCAAGAGTGTGCAGTTTATAATTTGACATTAAGTGTCATGACAGACTCATGGACTTCCCATTTTCTTCTTGGCTGTCTTGGTTTCTGTCACAATAACAAACATGAAACATTTTTTTTCTAATTACTGTCTACTGTTGTCTTAATTATTGATGCACGTGGCCTTTGATTTGTGCTTATTCCTCAGCAAAATAGCAACTGTGGGCTGAAACATTGAAAGGTCATACAATTATAGTGAAAAGAAAAGACTCCAGTAATTACAATGATTTGTTATACTCTGATGTGAACACTTTTCTGTGGGAATTTGTTAAATTGAGGGTTTTGCTCAATATTAACAATACAGAAAAGTAGTAGTTAATTACATTAACTCTCAGGCTCTAGTACTAAATTCTCCATGACTCTCATTAAAAATTACCAGTGAAAATTAATGAGTAGTTGAGTAAAGCAACTGGTTCTTAATTTTTTTTGTAAGACATTAAAAGTGAGGGGTCTTAAAACTACAATGTACTTTCATAATACTTAGTGGGTAATGTGTATATTTTAGAATAGGGTAAGATACTTCTAGTAACAAAATATAACAATTATTGTTTATTATGGACCTCCAAGTGGCACAACAGGGTTAGCTGATAAAAAATAACATTAGAACAACAAAGCTTGTGTACAAACAAGATGTCTCACTTTCACATAAATTCATACTATTTTAGTTAAAAAATGTTTGCTGATGGAAAATTGAGTTTTAGTGGAATGAAAGATGGGTTTGGAGTAACGTCTTAACAGCTACATTACAGTATAGTAGTTCAACCTTTATGAAGAAAACATTTACTTATTCTCACTGAAAAAGTGAGACTTCCAGCTGACTTGACTCACTGCCACTGTGTTGCACAACTAATGCAGGGCTTGCTATTAAAAAGTATCCTGATGACACAGGATATCAGAGAGATACTTAATTTCTTTTTGAATGTGGTGAATAATGATAGAAGAAAAATATCTTGATCATATGTACAGCTCTAGAAAAAATGAAGAGACCACTGCACTGAACCCCATTGATAACCTCCTGGTTATTCCACCAAATATTGATTTCTGAACTCTTTCTGAGTTAAAACATCAATATTGTTGTTTCTAAAAGAATATGAACTCATGTGAGGTCTGATAGCACTGCATATTTCTTTGTTATTTTGACCATTTCTCATCTGCAAATAAATACTACATTTTTGCTTGGAATTTCATAGACATGTCAGTAGTTCATAAAAAAAGAACAATGTTCATTTTACTCAAACATATATCTATAGAAAGTAAAATCAGAGAAAATGGTGATTTTAAGTGGTTTTTTAATTTTTTCCAGAGATGTATTTCCTCTTCCTTTGATTGCTATTGTACACTGTGACCAATATGTGTCACGCTGGTAGATTTTCTTGCTTGCTTTGACAGGATATTTTTTGGTGGTAAAGTTTGCATTGTGAATATGGATTTTTACAATCAATACAAACATTTCTTTAGACAAAACCCAATGTCACTAAAATAGAGAAAGTTCTTCCTTTGGGCCTAATTTCTTATCTGTCCACCAAATGTTAACATATTTATTAATTCAACTGTATGAGACTGCCTAGTTGTACTGTTTTAATACAGCAATTTCATGTGCTATGAGAAGAAAAGGTCCATATGGAAATGGCTTCCACTCTTTGCTTCAGAGGGACGTGACCGGACTGCACAGAGGCCCAACCTGAACCCTGTCCAACACTGTTGATGTGAATACATAAACTGGGCCCTCAGTGACTGACCCCACCTCTCTAATGCTTTAGCGGCAGGCAGAGACAAATCCTCTCAGCCAAGTTATAAAAGCAGCAAATTAATACCTCTGGTTTTGGAATGGAATTGCTTTCAATTGTCAGGTGATTACTGCCCCTCTTTCAATGTCACTCAACAGAATCAGACCTGCACAGTAAATATATGGACAGACAAAATTACATTTTTCTGGTAAACATTACTTTCCCTCAGTGTGCATTTGATTTTAAAGCTGTTACCAGAAAAGAGGTTATGAAAAACAAAAAAGCACAAGCATGTTAAAAGTTCAATAAGATGTATCGTTTTGTCATCTGAGTGCTCAGTCTAACTTTAAGGTTTTGAAGTTCAAGATTTTCTTTGATATCAGATGTCTTTTATAATATAGCATTCATTTATCTCTCCCTGCTTTATCCACCAGTAACATATGCCAGCTTTTGGTATGTCACATCCTGATAATATTATAACGTACATACAGAATCTGAGTTTTAAATGCCTTCACTGTGGAAAATGTAAATTGTAAGTGTAGTTTTCCATTGGAGATTTAATCTGGAAATTTAATTACAGATTTTTCAAGAGTTCCCTGACAAAAAAATAAAAAAATAAAAAATTACTGCCCCCCTCGGACTAAAACAATCGAATAAATCAAATGTATAAGTTGATTAGTAACCTGTGTATTTTTATTTTCCTGGGATCAGGAAAGCAATGTGTGCTATGCGAATGTCACACAAGATCATTCTTATAGCACTCTTTAAACTGAGGAAGGCAAGAAAACATACTTAAACTTTTGCATAACTACAGTAAGTTTCATATGAGTTTGACAAACAAGTCCGGAAGGTGACCCAAATTTATCAGTAAGCATGATGATGATGAAGGAGGTAAAAAATGTCTAAAACTCCTACTGCTACTGCAAACAATGCAATTTTTCAAATAACATAATTTGGCCCATTTAAACAGTTGTTTAGATTTGTTGTTGTATAAAAAAAATTGTGAGAAAAATGCAACAAAACTTCACCCAATGTATGACCTCCTGCGTTTTTGTTAAAGTCAACAAATATCATCATTGCTATGGAAATAAAGAAACTAGATAAATAAATCTTCTTATTCTGAAGTAGTTGAAAAACTAACAAAGATAAGGTCATTCAGACCCTGCAAAAAGCAGCTGCTATACTGATCATCAAAGAACTAGAAAGAAAGGAGTGAGATACTTTCTAAAATTCATTCAGACTTCAGTTCTAGTATTCTGAATAACTTATTCAAGCTTTATTGAACAACTTTTTGAATGGAATATTCAGTTTTTCCTACTTCATACTAAATCATATCATTAAACTATACACAACTGCAAAGGAAGCAGAACAAGCAGTATAGTAAGGAGAAATGTAGATCTAATCTATGGAGTAAAGTTTTGAATTATTCTTTAATGTAACAAGTACAAACAAAAGAGGAAATTACTGCATAAAATCTTGACATACATCTCCTGTTCATTTAGTTGTCAGACTTTTGATAAATGTTGTCTTCAACTGAGGCGTTAGTAAGAATATTCCTGTTGTTATTAAGGGTGAAGTTGCTGCTGCCCTCTCCGTCAGGGTCCATGGGGTCTTTTTGACTTTTATATCTGATACCAAACAGGTTGCAGAGTTTGTTCAGCAGGAGGTCGACAATCTCTTCTTCTTCAGAGGGCTGGGCCAGAAGAAAGAAAATCAAAATCACTTTTAAAAAAACAACAAAAACACTGACACAGGTGTGAGCCATCACACTTTGGACCAATAACTTTGAATTTGAATTTATGGTTTGAACACAATATTCAAGATGATAAAGCAGAGCTACTTATCGTGCATGCAGTCATAATCAAAGATGCTGCACCCACAAAGTGAGTTAGAAAATATTTATTTGTCACGTTAAAATAAGCTTGGAATTTATTTTTCAGTTACATTTTTCTTAAAAATACAAAAATCTGGCATTTTAAGAGAAGTGTGTAGAATTTTGTGATCCAGTATTTCTACCTTTAAGATTAATTTTTGGTTCAAATTGACCCACGTCAGCCACCATCTGAAGATGCAGCAGTTTTCTTCTGTTCTCCAGATAGTGCAGGTCAGCTTGTGAACCAGAGTGCTTGTTGCTAATTTCACTGTTAGGTTTGACAGCAATCAGACTTTAAACTAACGTTTCTCCAAAGTAGTGTTTATTGACTTTGCTGTTCTCCCGTATGTAAAACTAATGAAACTTGTTATAAAAGATAAATGTAGTGACAACAGAATGCAGTAGGGACCACAAAAAATGTTTTTATTGGTCCTCCTACTTTACTTTCTCCAATATTGTTCCTTTTTATTTCTTTACATCTACTCTTTAAAAAAGTGACAGGAACTGTTGTTATTTCGTCTTCCACTATTCCACATCACAGCATATTTAGGAAATATTAGTCTTTCTTCGCTAACAGCTTAAAATGATTATTTCCCTACACTCTTGTGTTGTTTTGACAATTAATATAAAAAAATGAAAAACTTAATTTAATTAAATTATATGTTGTTGCTTAAAAATATGTGTATCTCCAGTAAGTAAACTATCTGGAAAAATATATATTTTCACATGGAAACATAAAAATGCTTTATGGTGAAACTTCTCCATTAAGCTAGAAAATAATCTTTAAGGATTTAACAGAAAAACGTTTTGAATCCATAATCAGTGACCTTTTAAAGTTCTGACTTTTTCATAACTAACCCATTTCTATTCACAACAATCTGGAACTTTCTTGATCGCTATTAAAAGTCTTATATTTACAGAACTATGGTAGCAATCATAATGAAACATTATTATTCATGACTGGTTGTTACAATTCTTTGAGCTTTCTAATTTCCAACAAAGAAACTAAGCCTTTTTTATTAGAAAAAGGCAAGGAAAGGTTAATGAACAACAGAAAATCAAAGAGTCATTTCTTTACAGATCAATTGTTTAGTTAAGCAGAACAAATTTTTTTATTTCAGCTTTATATTTTATACTTTGGGCAACTTTAAAGGCCAGAATGAGGAGGTGAAATGTTAACCAGCATTTGATTTGTGAACCTTGAACATGCATTCTTAAAATTAATTCAAGTTTTAAGTAGAGTCCCGTGTTTTCCCAGATTCATGACTAAGATTCTGGTTGCTGTCTCAGGCAGATGCTGTTGAGTTATAGTATAAGGTAACACTTTTTTTGACGGGTTGTGAATAAGACTGTCATAACACTGTCATAAACAAGACATAACACCGTCATAAACAAGACATAACACCTGTCATGAACAAGACATAACACCTGTCATGAACATGAGTAAGTCTTCATGAATAGTTATGACTGTTGTCATAAACTGTCATTCGGTAAATCATGACACTTTTAATACAAAGTTGACATTATTCAAAATGTCTTCGTTATGATAACTTGACATTAACCAAGAAATCATGATCTGACATTAATTTGCTATAAAAGTATTCCTGATTAAACTTTAGCTTTAATAACATAAAGCTACATAATTTTGAAAGTGACGGTGTCATGACAGTCTTCTTCACAACCCCTCAAATAAAGTGTTACCTAAAATAATGAGCATCTGTCAGGATGGCCCACCTTTTACCTTCAAAAAACAACTCTAATGAGTTTGAAAGAACATTTTGGATGCGTCAAGGGTTGTTAGTGCCTAGATAATGGAAACAGGTTCTCTGTTGCTTGCTTTTCAAAGGTGAAACCATATTTTTATTCGACAGGTTTGGAGCCTGGCTCAGTTTTGTATTTTGAGTTTTTCCATGCACTTTCTCACTTATCTGCTGTTGTTGGACAGTTTCTATTGTAAAGGCCATGCGAAGACTGTGACCGGACTTTTAAAGAAGTTTGAATCAGAAGTGTTAAGATGATAAAGCAGAGCTACTTATCGTGCATGCAGTCATAATCAAATATGCTGCACCCACAAATCAGCTGGTGATGGAAACAGGCCAAATTTTCAAAGATCAGTGATTGGCTGATTAATAACTCAGAAATCATATTTTTTCTTCTCAGTTAGAGAATTCACCACATGTAGCTTCTAACATATTGTACTTAAATTTTGTTTAATAAGAATTTACTTGTACGATGCTTAAACTCAGATATCCCAAAATGAGATTAAAAACAGTTAACCAAGCAAAGAATTTTGAAATTAGTGTTACCTTGTGATACATTTGCTCCAACTTTAGTGATACAAGAATCACTGAAATGAAGAGAGTTAGAACCACAAACGTCACGAAGACAATACAGGAACCAAACAGCAATCCGCCAAGCACTGGTTGACTGTCCAAAACCTGGGAAAGGATTCAGCTGAGTAAAATATCTGAGTAAACATTGTTTTTTATTTTATAAAAATGCAGTTCAATGGATCAGACAGTGTGCACAGTTAACTGTAAAACATCATACTGAAGAATGCATTAAATACAGTTAATGAGTCTGAAACATCCAAATGAGTCAAAAATATTAAATATTAAGTCACACCATTTACCTCATCATAGTTAAAGATGCCCAACTGCAGACTGATGATGGTCAGAAGAGAATCTAAAAAAGTTTTGTAAGATGACAACTTCCAGCCATAAATCACGTTGCTCTGAAAAGATGACATGTGACAATTGACACATGAAACTCTCAAATTATTTATGACAAATTAGTCATAAAATTGATCATTTAAAATTAACTTACTAAAACAACAATATTTTTCTTTAATCACATTAAGTACAAATACAAAATAACTTACAAATAAAAGTAGAAGTTGGGAATATTCAATGCTTTGTGTCCAGACAATAAAACTAAATAATTAAAGGTGCTTGAATTTTTAATTGCATTTTTACACATTTTTTACTTTAATTTATTGGCCAGACTTCATTCAGACTGAATTAACGGGGTATGGTCATCAGGATCTCAAAGATTATTTGAATGCCATTGACTCAGATGAGTTTTGGAAAATTTCCTTTGAGTGTGAAGGCCATCATGACCTTAAC
The DNA here is from genome assembly GCA_903066825.1 of Alfaro cultratus. Taxonomy (NCBI): domain Eukaryota; kingdom Metazoa; phylum Chordata; class Actinopteri; order Cyprinodontiformes; family Poeciliidae; genus Alfaro; species Alfaro cultratus. Next base: position 23,047 of record CAEFZX010005240.1, on the reverse strand, counting down.
ACACTCTTGAACTTGTAGCTTTTTCCTACTGCTTTCTTGGCTATCTGGTGCCAAATGCATCACATCCACAGTAGGATATTCTCTCACATTCTTTGAATTTTCACCATAAATGTTTGTGGTTCCTGCACTGAAACCATCAGTTTGAGTCTAAAGAGGATACATCAATACTTTCAAGTTATTCAGAATGAGACAATGCAGGTGAGGAAGGTTTCTGTACACATTTTGCATGACTAATTGGGCTATTTTATGAAATAATTGTAATCAGAAGCAGTGCTCTGTTTACATTTCTTAGGAAGTGCAATCAAAAGGAATCGTGGACACAAAATCCAAATGTGTGTTTTGTATTTAAGTTGATCCAACAGCAGCTCTGAAGATTGAAGTTGTTTTCAATGAGCCTGGATGTCAGATTTGAGAAATATTACAAACCTCTGCCTGCATGCTTCCCCCCTCCTGCTCTGTTTCCTTTGTTCTCATTGCTCAATGTAATGCCTAAAAAAAATCGATTTATTTTGCTCTAAGATATGCACAACTTTGAGTTGCACACATCCACATGGTGCAAAACGTATACCGATTTCTATATGCAAGTGGCCCAAGAATGTTATTGATATGGTTAGCCAGGATTTTTGTCTGCTGTTGTCACAATTTTGAACCATTAAAGCCTCCATATAGAAAATTTGTGCAGGTTTAAAGCAGTGAGATGACTTTGTTCTATCACATTATACTCTAGATACAATCCAAAATACTTTCTTATAACCCTGCACAATCACACCCATATTCAAAAATTGTTTTAATGTAATAATGCAGACTTAGTCAAGCGAGAAAGGTAAGAGTGAAATTAGCATATTTGTTCAATTATGATTGTCTCCTGCAATGTGCAAATTGCATATCGAAACTTTCTAAAAGAAACTTATATAAATTATTTAACTTTAATTTGAATAGTTTTATCTCTAATATTTATTTGGATGGGGAAAGGTTTGGAGAAAAAGCTGATATTTGTTTTTACTTCAACTTACAACACAATATCTTTAATTATCATTTTAAAAGAAAATTCATGCTAGTGTATCTAATTAGCCAGGAGGGATGTTTGCAAGATGAAAGTTTTACAAGGTACTCACTGCAACTGAGTACGCCACTAGCGTGATCACGATGATGAGCAGAAAACTCGAGATGTCATTCCATGCTCGATGCAGTGCAGCAGTGAGCAGGTTCATCTTGGGATTCAGTCTGAGAAGGTGCCACAGTTTGACAGTGGACAGAAGAACCAAGAAAGCAACCAAATACTGAAGAACTGAATCAGCTGCAGCAGTTTCATAAAAACTGGCAAATCTACAAGGGCAGAAACAGGTGAGTTATTAAAAACAGCAAAGTTTCACTGAGTTTAACATTTCAGATTATAAACACTGCTTTTCAAGCTCTATGTAGTTAGATAACACGTTAAGATAGATTTGGATGTTGCTCTCACTGGTCTTTGTGGTTTTGGTAGAATTTCATATCACGGTTTCCAAGCAGAGTCCTCTGGATAAAAACCGCAGTGGCACTCCAGCTCAGCAGGATGATGCTCAGCTCCAGAAGGTTCCACTTGTTCTTGAAGTAAAGCCAGCGATGCTGCTTCAATAATTTGGCCTGTAACAAAAACATTTATTTTTTAACAAATGACTGGAGAAAAGGATTTAGGTGATTTCCCAAACAAAAGGCTTAAGAAATCTTCTTAACATTCAAATCTGATTACAATAAAGGCAGAATGGCTTATTGCTAATTTAATGCTTATTAAATTTGGTGTTGGTGTAAACTGAATGTTCTTGAAACTAAATAAGAAAAATGGGTTTAATCCAGTAGTATGGATGAGAAAGGTCCACTCAACCCAGACGTAAAATTAAGAATTTAAATTAAATTGAACTTTGCCTAAGTGTTTTTCAAAGAACGCCTTTCAAAAATAGTCTTTTTTATAGTAGTGTGTATTCTGTCCAATTGCTTGTGTTGGTCTATGATAAAAAACACAATAATATGTATAAATGCATAAAAATTCATGACAAATAAAAAAGCTCCACGGGTCACGAATGCCTTTGCAAAGTGATTTATATGTGAACAGATAAGTTTTCCCTTTCAGACATTTTCTCCGTCCAAATATCTTTTTCTCAGTTTTTCAGCCCAGGACAACATAAAGGTCTTAAGGGACTACAAATGAAGCAAAACAGCATGTCTAACAGGAGTTAAATTACCATTAATAGTAGAAAAGGAGGTGAAAGAACATCATTAAGTTATATGTAGCATAATTATGATAATAGAAGATTGTTGCTATTAAAGCCAGAAAAAGAACTGCCATAAGTGCATGACTTTTTCTTTTGTGACAATAGGTGCTGTATACCTAAGTACTGGATTTGCAGAAAAAAAAAGTAAAAATTCATGATAGTAGAATTACAGCATTAAGAAATATCTTGTTAGACTGATCTAGTAAAACACATAAGTGGCATGTTCTGCACTGGTGCTATTAACAAAACAGACAGAAATCAAAAATCCCAGGAAGAGCAAAGTATCTACTGGCAATTCAGATTAAAAGGAGGTTTAGCCTGAAGCTAATAAAAAATACTAAATCAATTTAAATTAGAACAAAAAGTTGTCTATTAGACAATAATTGACAGTCTCCCCATAGAGCATAAGCCATGAAAGATTTGCTAAAGAAATTAACGTAAAGTTGAGTAGATAGAAGTAAATTTAAGGTTTTTAGGTGTTAAAAACAATGGAAGGTGCTGAAATTTAACTGCAGATCCCAGCAAAACCTCCAGCACCACTGTACTAGTGATACATAAACTTTTAAACCTTCTTTGTTTTGGCAGTAATTTCATTTAGTTCCAAGATTTACAAAGCATTAAAGTGAATAACTAAAGTGTTTACCTGCTTGAACATGTAGTAGAGAATGAAAAGCAAATAAATGATCTCAGAAGCCATAACAAAGAAGTAAAGCCCCCCTGTTGATGTGTAAAGACGAATAGCCTGCAGATCACTGTAGAACCGAAATGCTCCTGCAAAAGTTAAAAACATGTTTTACTAACACAGAAAAAGGAGAAATAAGTTTGCATTTTCCAGAGGACTGTGCTGCAGGTCTTTAGAAGAGAACTCCTTACCTATGGCTGAGGTCTCCATCAAGAGCGTGACGATACAGAAGAGGTTCACATTTGCATTGTAAACCGTGAACTCGACAAAGACGGCCCTTGTGTATTTATCAAGCCATTTATAAAGGAAAAGATACTCAAGTGTGCTGCAGACAAAGAACATGATGTTTTAAGAGCTGTCAGTTTAAGTGTCTTAATTCAGTTTTTATTTCAACTGTAACAATTATGTTTAAAAGCAAAGTTTTATTCTATGAAGAGGTTGAAGGTCACTGAAAACAAGGAATTTACTTTTTGTCAGAATTCTGAGAAAAAAAGTCAGATTTCTGTTTTTAGTCACTTCGACAATCTAATAATTCAGATTTTTTTCCTCATAATCCTGACTTTTTCCTTCAAAAAACTGAGTTTTTTCTCTAAAGTCTGACTTCAGTCATTCAGATTTTATAAAAAAAATATATAATTCAAAATTTTTCTTTCAAAATTCTGAGATTAAAGTCCGAAGTCTTTTTTTTAGTGGCCCTCCATAATACTCTGTCAACATGTGAATTAAAACTATTATAATAGTAATATTTTAAAGTATATATATTTATTTATATATACACCTGCTGGCATTTTGAATATTTGGTCCGAGCTCAGCTACAAATCCTCCTCCTCTGTAGAGCACCAGTTGTCCCCAGACTGGCAGACTTCTGAGCTCAGCTTCAGTCTGGTACCTCCATGGAGAGGAGGCACTTTCCAAAATATTATCCTTGACAGAGTGATTCCAGCCAGCTTCGTAGGAACCCGTGTCTTCTGTCTCCCATGAATAGGGGGCATGACAGTCTGGCACTAATCCAAGCATGAGACTTGCAGTCTGACACGGGTTCTGCTGAACTCTTAATTGGCGAACACGAGCATTCCCCACCAGCTTGGAGTTTCCATCTGTGATAAATCCTACAAGAAAATATTTTAGAATTTTACTAGTACTGGAAAGAAAAAGTCACAATATTATTGCATTATTTATTTTTTTTTTTACATTTCTAATAGCTGCAAAATCTTCTCTTTTTATTCTTTCTTCATATCTTCACACTGAATATAAATTAAAACACTCCAGATTCTTTTTGGGAAGAAAACGTAAGACATCCTTCACAATTTTAACGTAAAAAGAAAAGAAGAATAATCAAAACACCTGAAAGTGGCTGCAGCTTGTGTCACAAAATATCCTGTAAATGATAATATGGAACCAAATGGGCTGACTTTCACAAATCCAATTAACGTAATAAAAGGCAATAAGGTTAAGTTTAATACACACAATCTGTTGTATTTATTTTTCTAAACTAGAGGCAGACATCTGTTTTAATGGGCAACATTAAGGCTGCAAACAGCCTTAATGAGTGCTAACTTTTTGTACATAAGGCAATATTAAAGTTGTTCTGATAGAAATTCAGCTTTTAGACTTGAGTTCACCTTCAGCTGTTTTCAACAGAAGCTACTAGGGTCTGGGCACATTTTAATGTTTTGGAAGGATTCCTACCTGGATATTCTCCAAAAAGGTTTTGGAGTAGAGTGGTGTTAGCCCAGGTAAAAACATCCTGCAGAGCCATGCTGTCTGGAACATTGTTAGTGAAGCTATTTTTAATGTGCTGTTTCAGCAAAAAAACATTGGGATCTCTCTGGCCGTAGGCCACCAGCAGTAACATCCACATGAACCCCATGTAAACTGCAACACAAAGTTTAGAAAAAGTCAACATAGCTCGCAGTTAACTCTAAAATCAACTAAATTACCACAATAATTTAACTTCATACTCACTCAAAATCTCATTGAGCAAAGCAAAGGCTTTCTGTTCCATAATCTTGTTCCTTTTCATTCTCTCAATGTCTGCAGGAGGAGGTGGCTCATAAAGATGGTAATCCCATTGGCTTGTTTGTTTATCATTTTGATCACCTGTTCAAAATGGTGAATGTTTGAATGTTTGTTGTCATTTGTTGGAAGTTAAAAGTGTGTTTTTGGAGGATCACATTACCAGACTTTCCTCCACTTCTTTCAAACGCCACATTTTGAAAATCTTCTTCATCGACTCGCTTTATTACCAGTGCAAAGAAAACTGCAAGACATATCACCTGTGGCACATTGAATACATAAATACAAATTTAAAGGCAATATCAAATTCATTAATTGCTTCCACACATTATTTATAAGCAGGTTTTGAAACCAGAGCACCATAAATCTAATGGTTATGCTTTAGGCCAACAGAAATACTAAATCTTACCTTCAGTGGCTGAATAAAGAGAAGACTCTGAAAGAAGGAGACGATCATGGATACCAACCAGCTGATGGAGCGCTCCTTCCCAAATTTCAGTCCATAAAGCATTGTGAAATATCCAGAAACAAAACTGGTTCCAACCACCAGCAACCAGCCGACAAAGATAAACCACCAGGGTAGAAAGCCCCGACGCTGTGGCTTTTTTTTCAGAACACCATCATCATTTGAAGTGTCATGCTCAGGACCAAACCTGGAATTGGAAAGTTAAAGAAAGGAGTTTCCATTATTTGTCAAAACCAAATTACTACTGTGCTGCAGCCTAGACGATGACAACTTAGAGATATTAGAGCTTTTCTTATTTCGTAGCGCTTATCGCTTACTTGATATATGACAGAGGGAAGAAACAGATTTTTTTCATAAACATTTATACCAGTTCACATACTTAGTTTTTGTGCTGCTATAAAAGAGGAAAATATTTTCATAAATGTAATTTGTGTACTTTTATTAAAAGTATTTGTTTCTGTTTACATAGCCTACAAGCTAGGATTAGGGTCTGACACAGTAAGACCTTTAAGGAAGCTAGAAAATCTAGTAACATGTCACAAACATGCAGCTGTTTTCTGTATTTGTGTTATTGAGGATATTATCCTCAGAACTCTGGGGCTGAAAGAAAAGAAATATTGATACTCATGAATTCAAATGGTATTCAGATGGAACTAAAGCTCCATTAGAAAGGGTAAATATTGGCAATTTGTTGGTTAAGAAGAGACTAAGCCAATGCTTTTGTTATGATGTGTTGTTTTAAAGTGGACCCAAATGCAGCAGGCTGAGACGCAGAGTTGATCTTGTAGACTTAATGAATAAACAAACAAAAACTTACAAAAATCACAGGGAACCAAGGGAGCCAGAGCAGAACAAAAACCATAAATCCAAGGAAAGGACGGCAGGGAAAACAACAGGATTTAACAGGAGGAAACAATAAAGAATGTGAGGACCAGAAGTTTAAGTAGTGGAAGAGTGAGTGTGGAACAATGGACCGGTTCTGATTTGCTAACTGATTGAGGGTGAGAGGGGAAAAAAAAGAGAGAGAGAAAGAAAATTACTCTAACTTAAACTTTCACAAAGAATAAAACTAAGAGCAGACTGAGAGTAAAACATGACAAGAGTGATCAGATGAAAAATAACTGAACTAAAAGAGGAAACAAACATGGATGAAGGTAAATAAGAAATCAATACAGGGAAAGAACAGAAACAAAAAGTCCAAATAACACATATATGGCAGCTCTAGTTCAGGCACCAAGTCCCAAGAAGCATTTTTAAAAGCTCAAAATAAAGCTGTACGTTATTTTTTTTTTTACTTCTCATGTTTAAGCTCATCTAGGTCCAAATGGCTGGAGGTGAAGAGCTTATCTTCAAGGTAGCTCTTCATCCCCTGGACCTGCTTCTGGGCCTTATCGAAGCTGTGTGGGCTGGGGAAGCTGGACGGGTCCATCAGGCTCAGCTCCTTTTCAAGGTTACACATTTGTCTGTACAGATGCTGGATTTTGTTGCTCTTCTTCTCAATCCCCTCGGCTGTTAGCACAGGACACAAATGCATTGCAATCATAACTACTAAGATGTATTATTTTGGACAAATGTGAAAACTTTAAAAGTCTGATTTTGTTCATTTAGGGACGGATACACCTACAGCGAGCTTTTCTGAGCATCTCTACTGCTTCTGACCTGAATAACAACACCACTGTCGCAGGAGCAGGACCCACCTGATAGTTGACACTGTGTTTTTGTCTGGGTGTCATTGCTGCATTTGGTATTCTGTTTGAGAAATTCTTCCACTTCGGCGAGGACAGCATTAATGTCAGTTTCTTTTCCAGAACCAAACCCAGACTTGATGGATGGGATGTTGCATTTGGTTGTCTCAGACAGGGACTGAAGAATTCTTGCAATATCCTAATTGTTCAAATACAAGATATTGTTTTATATACACTAGAAACACATAATGCAATGTAATCAGTATTCTAGCCATTACTTTCAACTCCTAAAGGCAATGCTTCAAAATGTTGATTTAAAAACGACAAAAGAGGGCGACAAAAGCAAATCACGTGGATTAGCAGTGCTTGTTAAATGATGGTGTCATTTGTTGTTCAGTTCAGTTCAAATGAAAAATACTTCATAAATCCCAGAGAGAAATTAAGTATTGGTGCAACTCATATTATACAATTATAAAATTTCTGAAGCTACTTGATTGATATAAGTAACAAAACCTTTTATTTCTCTGTGGCATAAATAATGTATTTTTTAAATGAACTCAATCAAATTTGCGTTAAAAGGTTATTATACAACCTAAAATTTTAGGATTTCTACATGTAATAAATGTGAAAAACCATGTATTGTTTGTCTTCCTCTTTATGTGCTTTAATTTGTGTTGGTCTATCACATAAAATCAGAGTGAAATACACTTGTGGTTTGTAACAAGACAAAATGGGAAAAAAAACAATGTTCAAGGTCTGTGATGGGTTTTCTTTGCTGTTCACAAAGCCACAAAGCACTTACTTTTATGATGATGTCTAAAGTGGAGCTCCCTGTGCTGCTGATGGTAGTTCCGGGTTTCAGAGAAGTTGTCTGTACACTGCGTTTTTGCTGGCGGCGACTTGCTTTCTTTGTTTTTCTTTGACAACAAGACGACTCCCGAGGGCGAGTGTTTCTGAAGACGCTGACTATGAGGATATTTATTGGAAACATGATGAGGGAACTCTGAACCCCAACCATGAACTGCTGCCAGGTGAACTCAAAGTGACCTGAAAACAAAGCTCTTATGAGATGAGTTTGTCTCATAAGGTTTTCTTTTGTTTCTTGAGGTATTGTGAAGTGTAAATAAAATTAGATGTACCCAAATCCATGACCTGATCGGAGGGGTCTGTTGGGATCCCATAAAACATGATGCTGGTCAGCATGGTGCAGAGTAGCAGGGAGAAACAGCAGGACACTCTCTGCACACAAGTAAAGTTGCTACTCGGTGGTCGACTGATCACAGAGAACCAAAGGTGTCCGTCACAGAAATCCTTTGCTGTCTTCATGAAGAACAAGTTACTGGAAGATAAAAGCTTCAATGTTAGTTTCAAACATTTTAAAACAAAGACAAACTCCCAATTAGTGAAGGATTAGCATCGTTTTTTTAATCTCTTTGTGTTGAGACACAACTTTTGATGGGATTTGCGGGTTTCTGACATTTAAGAATAAACAAAAAACAGTAAATCTTCTTTGAATGATCAGCTCAATTTTTAAGTGTTTAGATATTTCCATTGCAAGGAAAAGGAAATATCAGTTATTTCTGTTTATAAAAACAAAAAACTTACCTGTTTACTGTAATTAGTTCACAGTTCAACAATTAAAGTGACCAATTTAATTCAAATAACTTAACAAGACTGTCTAGAAATCTTTTTTCATATTCATATTTCACTTCTCATCCATTTGCTAATTAGTTCTCCTATAACAGACTATTTTTTCTCAAAATGCAAATACCTTCATTAGCTAAGAAGTTGGCTTCAGTTGAAGACTTGCCGTTTTAAAAAGTCAAATTTCAAAAGGTTTTGCTTTTCTTCCATTAAATTTGACGTTTCTTCAACTGAAATCCAAACCTGCTATTGCATCTGATTTACATTTGGTTTGACTTTTCATTGAAATTCAAATGAAAAAGTACGTCCCAGGATTCACATCTGCTCTGCAGACTATAATGGTGCGCTTGTGTATGTAATTGTTCACCTCAATGTACCGCTACACTTCTGCCTTACCTGAATTTCTTCAGATCCATCTCTGTCGAAACAGAAAAGAGTTTATCGAGGCAGCAATCACCCATGTCTATTGCGAGCCAGGAGTTGCATAAAAAATGCCATTTCTGTTCTGTCTGTAAATCCTGCACAAGGACGTTGCCCACAAACCTGAAGGAAACAACAAATGTTTTATCTCATGAAGTCTAAATTTTTTCATTTTGGAAACTATTATGTCAGGCCACAATGTGATGGGAAATGTCACAACATTAGATTAATAAGTTAGAACGTGGATTTTAGGAAGCCAACTGTTTATGTGAGTCTTAACGGGCTGTATTGTGTATTTTTCAGGCACAAAGTTACTTGACTGTGCTATAAACCTATGTACTGTATACCTTCATTTGTTAAAATGTTGTATCGAACATGATTTAAAAGAAATATGACTTTGCAGTGGGACTCATTGAAATTGGCGCTTCTATCTCTTTGAGAAATTTTGTCTTCAGTTCATCATCACGATACCTTTCCATTCTGGTCAAAAACTCAAAAATGCAAAGTTTTCTCAATCTGTATATACACTCTATACCTTATTGCTATTAGGTTGTGCTAACAACAACAGGCCTAGGTTTTTAACAATTAAAAAAGAAAACACTATGAATAGTTCTTTTAGTTTACAATCACAGATGTCAGTGTATTTAAGAGGAAATTAATGTGATGAACCAAAAGAAATTTGTGCATAATTGGGCAGTGAACTGAAGAAAATACAGGATTTTCAAATGGCGTTATAAATTGTTACATGTTATGTATTCAGACTCTAGAATTATTACTCGTCTTTTAGTGGTTTGTTGTTCAACACTTACAGCCTGCTGTTAAATGTAGATATTGCATTATCACCTTGTTTAACATTAGAGCATGCAATACAATATATGATTACATGCGTTCTGGTTGGAATAAAGTTATATTAGACAAATCATTTATATTTGGTCCTGATAGCGGAAATTTTGAGATTTGAACTGAATGAATCTGCTTTATGTTGTAATAAAAAAATATGCATTCATAGCTGACACTGTTATCTCTGTCGTACATGTATATATTTATTATACAGTCATGACATTAAACAGAGTAATTCTTATTAGTTCAGCCTCTTTTTGTTTTTTTAATATTTTTGTGATTTCTCACCAAGCAGGATGGTTTCCAGAATTGTTGTGCCACAGTCTGATGCCCTGCAGCTCTCCCAAAGAGGAGGGTGTAGTCAGCAGGAACAAATCCACGGCTCCACGCTCAAACAAGGGTTTCTTTGGATCAGTCAGGTGATGAGGCTTACTGTTTCCGTCTGCACCCAGAAGAGTGACTACAACCTGAAACAAAATACTGCATCACAAGAATCCTGTGGTTCTTTATCTGTAAAAAAAATCTACTTTATTTGCACATAAAAACTTCTGATTTTGAGGACATTAATAAATAACTTCTATCGCTTATTATTGTGATATTTAGCAAGTACAAATAATTTGACCTAAATCAAAAGACATTTGGTGAGAAAAAAACATCCATGTTTTTTATTCAGTCTATGTAAACTTCTAGTTTCAACTCTACATATTTGTGCATTGTTTACCTTGTTAATTTAATGTACTAAAATTAAGGATTTGGTTTTTAAATGTTATTTCAGTTGAAGATGTATTCATCTTTTTTAATTTACCAGAGCGTTATAATTATACGCTCAGCAAATTGCTGTTTATTGCTTGTTAACATTCTTCCAGCAGCCTGACCTCAACTTAAATCAACATATTGTTGCACAAAATGAGCCCCCGACACAGAAACAAAAGTTCAGTCAATGTTTACGCTTTTTATTATTTCCACCAATGTTTGATGCAGAATCTGGTTTGTTTAGCTTTGAAATGCTCTGGTGTGTTTCACAGATGGAGACAGATAAAATGAAAGTGATGCTGACAAACAGAATGTTGGCCGGATGTTTGGGAAGCCGAGGCTAAGCAGAGCTGAATCATGACTTGTTTACATGATTGCTTGTAGGCCAGAAAGTGAGTTGGAGATTAAATAATTAGTTTGGGTTAAACTTTCTGCATCTGTGACTAGTTTAGCTGATAGGAAATGATCTGAGTTTTTGCAGGCACAGGCTTAAAGGACGAAACATGTCCTTATTATTTCTGTTATTCAAATCCCCTGCAGATTACATTTTCCAGACTGAAAATCAAAAACTTAGATGCTTTTTGAGCAGCAAGTTAACTGATGCTGCAGCAGCAATAAACATTCCCATTGTATATATCTGCTGGTAAATACTCATTAATGATTCTTAATGGATTCACTAACCTACAACTCACAGGATTATAGGACTGTAGTTCTTTTGTTCGTCTTCATTTTGTACATATTACTAAGACAGAACTCACTAAAAGACATTCCAAACAAGCTTCCAGATCATTTTTGAGATGATTTCTAAAAATTGGTGTTTAAGATCAATTTATCCTAAATAAATGCATATTAATATTTTCACTACCTGAGAGGAAGTGGAGGCTCCTATGCGATGTCCAGTGCAAACACACAACAGATAGCGGTAATTATCCATGGGGTCGTTGTCCTCCAGCACTGTCTCCTTCATCTGCACGTGAGTAAAGTAACTAAGCTGATCATGCATCCATTCTTTCATTCATGTCAAACTGGGCTTGCTTGCTAATAAAGGTTTCTTTGCCTTTCAGTAAAATAGCAATCAAATACATAAATAACTTTAAATTCAGTATATGAGAAGGAGAAAATTCTAAATTTCAGGATGCTCAAACTAGACTTTAGACATGAATGTTTTCATAAAGTGGAGTTGGCGGAGAAAAGCTTTACCTTGACTGCGTCTTTGATGTCTTTTCTTCGTGCCCACACAACCACGAGGAGGTAGGTCGCAAAAAGAGCCCCAACAAAGCACACAACCACTGGGTTCTCAGCAAAGGTCGCAAAAAGCTCAGCAGTGCGTGAAGGGTCGACAAGATTTGGAGTTACAAAGAAAGAGCTGCCAAAAAATGTGAGGTGGTTGCACAAGCACTGGGTGACTAAATGTGTGGTATTGAGACCAACCTTGAAGAGCAAACAAACATCGTTATCCCAAAAGAAGGTAGGCAACGTGGTATTCACAAGATCTGCTTCTTAATAGGAAATAATTGTACTTACTCTGCATCCAGAATCCTTCCAGTCCAATAGAGTTTCATTCCAAAATTTGCATGAGGATGTAATGGGGGTGATAGATAATGTGGCATTGATAGATTTCACACCTGGACCAACAATAGGCCTCACCACAAGATAATGCAATCCAGTGTTTCCCTTTAAATTTGTGGGATTAAGAATCCATGTGTATCTTTCTTCTGCGTCAGACACAAACATATGGTCAGGTAAATCACACAAATATCAGATGTGAAATATAACAGAGGAAAACTTTTATTACCTTGAGTAGTTCCCGGAAGAGGCATCTCTGTCATTGCTACATAATTTGTGTCAGTAGGGTAATCCATGTAACCAAGGAACAGTTTGAAGGCTAAAGGATCCACAGAAGGCACCATCTTTAAAACATAAAATCAATCTATTTGTATCAAAATTCTTTAGCCATCTACCCAACCACAGACATTGGTGTATGAGACAGAAGAGGCACATGTGGAAAAAGATTTGGATTTGTAAAACACTGTGGGTGGCGGAAAACTAACTCTGTACATCTTAAGAGAAAACTGTAGATAAAAGAGCAACAAGTGAGGCAGTGTTCTGAATATTTACAGCAAAAAACAACAATAATCACTGATATCAAATTAGAGGAAATGTATATCATGAAAGGTTTTTCAGCCAAATCACTCAGGCCTATTCCTTACTATGGTCAGGGTTATAAAAGCCTGTGAATGGTTATTTGCAGAGGTGATCTTTTAACCCACAATGAAATATCCATTGCACGTTCAGTACATAAACATCTAAGTGCACCTTTAAAAGCAGAGTGGAGTCGGCTGAGGGAACATCTATGGCTGTTGTGCTGTAGTTCCCAAGATCCAAAACTGAGGTGTTCACTTGTTCTCCAGCGGGCCTTGGCAGCAGGATCTATGGAACCAGCCAAAAGCAAAAAACAGATGAAAAGAATATAAATATTTTACTGCCAAATAACAAACTGTTCTTACTAGGTTCAGCATGCTCAGCTATAATTATATGTAAAATTCATTCACCACATTAATCAGAGGTTATCAAGTGGCTACTTGATAAATTTCAAATGATTGTTTATGCACAGGTAGTTTAAACAAAGCAGATTATGTGTACTCCTGCAACGCAATCATAAATAAACATAATAGTTTGTTTCAGATATTCCCATGGCTCTGATTAGAACAACAAGTGGAGTAATATGTACTCATCTGTTTTGATTGGAATAAACTAAAGAAAAATGTACGCCGTTTTCTTTTGACAGTTTTTGCATGAATAATTTGTGATCTTGTGACCCCTGAAACAGTACATCCTTGGACAGGCGTAAGAAACACATGCAACACAATTTGCACATCAAGACTCTCAGCAGACCCAGGGTTTGCTGAGTCTGCTGAGCAGACTGCAAAGCAGGTAGAAGTCGAAGTCTATTTTTATGTTATGGACTAAAGTTGAAAATGGACTAAAGTTGAAAATCAAAACTGCCTCTTGTCCAATTTAAACACAAAATTTATTTAATTCTGGCAAATAAAATTTGGTGCTGAGCTATATCACCTAAGTTTGCATTTTACAGAGAATAATAATAAAAAAGCCTCTGGATAACTCTGAAATTACTGTGAAAAACTCAGACCCTTGCCACCTACAGGGTGGAAAAATGGTTTGCTTTTGCTTCGAAGGGAATTTTCGCTTATTGAATTTGCTCTTCAGTGCATTTTTTAGTTGAAGATTGTGTGGCTGTGACTAAAATAGAAGCAAGAGGATCTTCTACAACACAAATACTGCTCTTAAAACAGCACACTGTTGCTTCAGGGCATCAGCTACAATAAGAAGGGCTGGTGTTAGGGTGCATTTAGTCACATTTTCTGTTACACTGATATGATCTCATTCAACTATCTCATTCAAATAACAGGGGAAAAAATAACAAAAAGTAACAATCCTAGCAGTACTTTTTGGTTTTTGGGGTTCAGAAACTTCAATTACTATTCATCAGTGTCATAATAGCACATTTGTTTTGTTAACAATAAATAATACAATATAACTTCCAGTAATACTTCACTACCACATGCTCCATTTTTTATCCTTATGCTTAACAGGAATCACTAGTAAAACTTAATCTGATGTTATTGGTTTGAGTGCTTCCACCAGAAGCTAGAATGTTTTAGTTTTTAAATCAGAGGGATTTAAACCTATTTGGTTCTAAAATGGGAATTTTCCTGGGGAGCACTTCAGAAAGAGTATAACACTTGCAAAGAGATTGGAAAACAAAAAAAAACCATTTCCTTTAGAAGTGCCAAAAAGACATAGCAAACATTATTATTTTGACATGAGAGCACAGTGCACTACTCGTTGAAATGCTAAGCTGAAGCTCAGTTAACAAAAAGTATGTATGGAGTCAAATTAGGAGCAAGCAAGTTTGGATTTGATTTGTTTTATTTAAAATTAAATCAAATGTCTGAAGAGGATACCTGTCTCAAAAGTCCTCTCAGTGAGGTTTGTATTTTAAAAGGTAATCACAGTTTCAAACAATTCCCCAATGCTGCACTGCTGCAACACTGACCTCAATATTTTCACTTAAGTTCGCCACAGGGATACCGGATCCATCTTGTCTTGTGAAGGACAGACCACCTATCAGGCCACTAATGTTTCCTTTCTCATTCCAAGAAAAGGGGTTTTTACCTAAACTCAGCATCTGTTGTTGTGTTGAGAGAGCAAATCAGGGTTAAATCTCATTTAAAGAAAGACACGTTAGAAAATTGAGGAACTCTTTGATCAAACACACACAGCATCTGAAAGATTACCTGCTGCTGGCAACACTCTGATTTCACATGAAACAATTATTTTTTACTTACCCGGACATCCACTGGTTCATCTGACGGAAACATGTCCGATGGGAGTTGTGGCAGCGAAAACGTGGGCTGAGAACTTACATTAGCACTGATGGACTCTTTGTGTAAACTCTCAGGTTTTACTCTGTAGGATAAGATCAGCAGACACATTAAATCTAGGGTCATGGTAAAATAAAATTACTTCATTCGATTAATGGGCCTGAAACATGAGGAGCGACAAAAGTTGAACATTTTTCATCATTCTTATGTTGAATCACAAGCCGGTTTATGTATTTGAAGACTAAATTTCACATGACTGAATGTTGTACATAGTCCCATTTTATAACACCTTTAAGTAACAAACATTACTTAGAAATGTAACTTTGCAATTTGATGCCTTGAAATTGCCCTCTGTTTCTTTAAGAAGCTTCTGCGCTTTCCAGCTTCAGCACATCATCACAACAATGCTCCTCAATGATGCCATTCTTTGAAGCGTTGAAGTGAGGGGTAGTTAGTATGATGAACTCCGCAGTTTTGCAGTTCCACTAGGTGTTTGCTAATTGCTGCTGCCGCTAGTCTGAAGGAACTGAGTGATATATGGGACCTCTGTCGGACAGAATCTCAGCTGGAGACTGCAGCTCCAAGACAGAGCTTTGGGTAAATAATCAAGGATTTCTCAAACACGCATAAATGACTCAAAGCAACACTACAATAACATTACATAAATCTAAAAAAAGTCAATTTTGCATAAAATCCCCCTTTTAAAAATGCATGTCTTAGAGTTTAGAGTTAAAGTCAAACATACCGATTGACGAACAAACTGATATGAGGTGTTTGCATTATAACTGGACCTTCATTAACTGTCATTGTTTTCAACAAAGTGTTTTGTATGATCCTCAGAGCAGCAAGCAGAGCATCAGAGATGTTTTTCTGTAAAAGATTAAACAACATGTTAGTTTAAAAGGTTCACCAAAACTGATTGATACTGAAAAACATCGACCACTGAGACCAGCCAGTATTTTCTGAACCGATTTTTCAGAAATGACCAACCATAGTAACTACTTTAATAATTAAAATGCATCCACAGAAGTGTTTATGAAATCTGTCGGGGAGATGTCAATCCCCACTGCGTGGGCTTTCAAGTTGATGACTCACGTTGGAAGAATACTCCAAAATCACGCCCACTCCTTCCACAATGATGCTTGCAGCGACGATAACATCTTCTTTGTCGTTAGCTGTGCTCACGTTCATACCCAGGACAGATAAACTGAGGTTGGCAAACAATGTGGCGGCATCAATCTGTTGAAAGATATCAACTCAGTGAACTGCAATCAGAGTGAGGGGCCCAAAGCTTATTCTGATTAAATTTAATTGATTGCGTTGTTAATTTTTATAATTAGTGGCGGTTATAGCCCTATTTTATCTGCATTTTTGTGTAACATAAGAATAATAAGTAATCTAATCTAAACTATTAAAGTTAAATTAGAATTATAAGTAATTTCTGTACATAACAGTGCAAACTATTCCAACTATCACACCTACACTTAAATAAAAACAGCCCCGACATTTTCAACACTGTGTTACATCACCTCTATTTGCAGTAACGTAATGAAAGGTGACAATTGACAGAGGAGAAACCCATTATGCTAGATGTTATGGTAGGTGATGAAACATACCAAACTGTTTAAGTTTAGATTTTAAAATGATATTACTTTATTATTGAAATATTTGCAGCAGTGTCTGACAGATTGGTAAATCTGTTTCTGTTGCTTTTAATATCTGCAAGAATGTAAAGCTGGAAAACTCAGTATTTCTGGGACTGCTTGTTCTTATATCACTCCCCAAGCGTTTTAAAATAAAAAACATAAACCTTCCAGACCAGACAATATGGCGTGCCTTAACTTTACTCAAAGAACTAACAAGAAACATGTAACATTTATAATATTTATGTTTTTCAGCTTAATTTATTGATAAGAAGGAAATTGTAAAAGTAACATTTTCCCCTTATTTGCTTTTCTAAAACGTTACTTTAATGGCTTTAAAGAACATTTGAACAGTAAGGTCCATGTCTGAAAGCTGCATCTCAAGTAGCTCTCCAGAACTGGACTTGGTGACTTCTGGTTTAGTGTTTTCGAACAGATCAACATACATGCCTAACTATGAAGCAGCGGGGCAACAGCTTGACATTCACATTCCTTCAAATCCACCTTCTAACCTCAAATCCTCCAGATATTATTAGTAATTCATTGAAAACAGCCACAATTTAAACCACAAATCACTCTGCCAACATGTGAGGAATAACTCTTACATATTTCATGTCCCTCAGTTTGACCTGCACAACCTTTGAAGACCTCACACTAATCTGCAGGATTTAACTTTTCACGGTTTGGCTAATGAAAAATCTTCCTGATGGTCATGGCCAAAGCTGCCATCTGCCAAGCAGGGGACTCCAAACTAATCCTGCCACCTTAAAAAATTAAAGACCGGACAGAAAAACTCTGCTGTGCATCAAGAGTAGATTTGTATGAATAGTTCTTATAATTGTGGTTCAAATTATTCTCTGAAACAGTAAATGCTTAATTACCTTTGCAGACAAGCTGAGTTCATCATCTTTCTGAATGAGAGAAGTAAGTCCTCTGGCTACCACTTGAGTTTCTTCTGGAGTTTGTGTTGGAGATTCGTTCACTGTGCCAATCATCAAGTCCAGCATCTTCTGTCTGAGCTTGAATAACCCAGAAGTTATGTATTTAGAAAATAAAAATGGTATTACATGAGGTAAACACACAGTTACAGCTGTGCACACATATTTGGGAGAAGCACTAAAAAAGCAAGAGGCTTGTTTATTGAGTTAATTTATATGGTGGCAATTCACAGCAAATGTCTTTCAAAAGAACATTTTTGAACACTTCCTGCTTCCCTCTGTTAACAAGCTTAATGAAGATGCAGATTTCTTTTCCCAGCAGTTCTTGACACCTGCCCACACTCCCTAAAGTACCATTAACTGCTTTAATGGGCCTGGTATCGGTGTGCTTGATTGTTCAGTAAACTGGCCTGAACAACAGAGAATCAGTAAACTCTAAGAGAAAATTAAGAGATACAAGAGTCAACAATGCATAAGTAACAATTCATGTTTCACTTTTCAAAACTGAGAAAATCAATTAAATACATTTTCATATATTATTTTGTTGAAATACACCTCTTATCTAATGAAATTGGGGAGTAAATTATTCAAAGCTTCTGATAAAAACAAAAAACAAAAAAGAAAACACAAAAATAGTTTCACCATGATTGCTACTTAATGTGTTTCTAAAACTCTGTGAGAGTAAAACTCGGTAAGATTTGTTTTATCACCACTGTAAACAGAATTATAGTTTATCACCCGCTCAGTTGGGCTTTATTGAAAGACACAAATGTATTTGATGGTTCAAAATATTCCTGCAGACCAGAGAAAATCAGAGAAATATCAACCTTCATATTTCTCTGTTTTCATGATTAGTGTTAATTTGGACATTAGAAAAATGTCAACATAAATCTGCCTAACACAAATCCCTTACGGAGAGTTTACCTCTTGTCGATTTTCTTTTTCTGAATCATTAGTTTTGCTGTTTAGTTTTTCAGCCACCACGTTAAACAGTTCTCCAATAGAAACAGCTGATAGTAGACCTTCACTTTTCAGCTTATCCACAGCGTTCAGTACAGCTGAGCTCGAGTCTGCTGTAGCATCCAAAACCTGCAAATAATGAATTAACTCAATGAGGTCAGACGTAAGGCAGGTCAGGGGGGTCAAAATTAAAGAAATAACTACCATAAAATACATATTCATAAATATCCCATCAATTAATTGAATGTGTCATAAAATGATTAAAAGTCATCATTAAATAATAAAATTTACAACCAAATAATTCAATGTATTATGGAATTATAATATCCCTTTAAATAATTAAATCTACCCTTTTAAATAATTAATTTAAGTAAGAAAATGTCCTTTTAAAGACAACTTTTACTTCAACATTTAATTATTTCACTGTGTATTTATTCATTTCATGGCTCCTGATGTATTTAATATTTCATTATTTAATGGTAAAATTAATTATTTAATGAAGTATTTAATAATTTTATGATACATTTAATATATTTTATAGTATATTTATTTATATAAATATGTCTATATAAATAAATAGATTTATTTAAATAAATTGATCATAAATAAATATCTAATTCATTTAAACAGTTATATGTTTATCTATTTAAATAAATAGATATAGATATAAATAGATATAGAATAGAAAATATTTATGTATTAAAATAATTTAATATTATTCTATATTTCTAATTTAATTTATATTTAGATAAACACTTATTTAATTAAATTAATAGATTTAATTATTATTTTTTTAATAAAAAAGAAGGTACATTTCATTAAGCTTTCTTTTCACCACCAGCATTCTGTCTTTAACAAACCTGTGTGGTTACAGTGGTGCTAACTTCATAGCTTCTGTTTTTTGCAGTCGCTGTTATCAGGAGTTTGTTCTCAGCGCTGCGATCTCCGACAGGAAGGTACAGAATCTTGACTTCTCCGTTTTTACTGCACAACAGAGGCTTTTCTGACAAAATTAGAAAAAAATTAAATAGAAACTGGTGATGGTTGATATAAATTAAAATAAAATGTGCAATTAAGTTAAAGATAGATAATACAATACCAGTCAAAGTCAGTAATTACTTACCCTCTGTCTTAAAACAGTACTGACAATTCAAACAAAGCTGGGCACTAGTGCATGTTATGCTGTAAGGATCAAGTATAGTTCCAGTTGATGGTGATATAGTGCATGAGAGGCTTTCAGAAACCTCAGTGGTTGGTCTTGAAGTTGATGCACTGTGAGAAGTAAGAGCAACTGTGGTGGTGGGTTTGGTAGCTGTTACAGCTGAAGGTGTTGCTGCTGAAGGAGTTGGAGCTGAAGGAGTTGCTGCTGAAGGAGTTGGAGTTGAAGAAGTTGCTGCTGAAGGAGTTGCTGCTGAAGGAGTTGGAGTTGAAGAAGTTGCTGCTGAAGGAGTTGGAGTTGAAGAAGTTGCTGCTGAAGGAGTTGCTGCTGAAGGAGTTGGAGTTGAAGGAGTTGCTGCTGAAGGAGTTGGAGCTGAAGAAGTTGCAGTTGGTGTTGCTGCAGGGCTCCCGGTTGTCATGCTAGCCTCTGTTGTTTCTGGGGCATTGCTTGGATCAGGAACATCTTTAGATGGTTCTACCCATATGATATAGGTTTTGTATAATAGTTTCTCATCCACTTTGGAAAGAAGAAAATTTCATAGTTAAAACTAGTTTATTTTTACTACTCTTTTATATGTACACTTACCCTGACTGATACATTGAACAATGACATAATTTTGATCCTTTTTGCAACTTATGGTTTTAACTGAGAAGCAAACTACCAGATTTCAGTTGAGTTTCTGCATCCAAGCTTTTATCCATCTCCTTGTAATACACAGTGTAAAGTGAAATTACAGAAATTGAAAGTATTCATTCTGTATTATTAAATCTGCTTCGTGAACATGATGGCATCACCACCATACCTAACAGTGGGTGCGTTCTTCTTGGGTTTGAAAGCCAAACAGCCTTCTTTTAAAAATGTATTCACTCTCAAAGGTTTAGCAAACATTTTTGATGATTCAGCATGACCAAAAACTGTTTACAGGACAAAAATTAAAAAGTAAAAAGAAAATGCACACCTGAATAAGTGAACACAACAGTGACATTCTTGTGCCTTCGTGATGCTTCCTTAATATAATTTTTGTCAATGACATATTCTGTTTCATCCTGCTGTTTTTCAACGAGAGGAATTTGATTTGCATCTTTGTAGCAGTCCCTTGTATCTGTCTGTGAAGAAATGAACGTTGTCATTTGTTTAGTCAGTGGATATTAATTTTTTTAACTGCTCACAAATTTGGAACAACTCATGCATAATTTGTTAGACTTACTGGCCAGTTTCTGTAGAATTTTGTCTCCTCAATGAACCATTTATAATCCAAACAAGAACTGCACTCCATTTTAACTTTTGTGTCTTTCGATTGCGACGCAGGGCTACAATTATCAGTGCAAGTGAAGCTGTGATATGAAAAATCAGAATAATTAACAAGGATGTTCTTAACCCTAAGCTCCTATATATTTTTGTATGTTGTGTAGGAAAATATTTAAATATTTATTCATTTAAAAAAACTTGACTAGAAAGTCATTACAATGCATACCTAAAAACAAAATGATTTGTGTTTACTGCTTTATATATAATCACTCCATCTACTTGTCACAATAACCAGATAATGAGTCAAAAGAAGAAAAAGTAAAAAAAAAAATAAATCAGATTTGTGATTTGTTGCTCCATGTCTTATACTTGTGATCACACAGATGATAAATGTTTTTCCCAAATTCATAGCTGCTGAGTCTGGTGGAGGAGAAATTATGAAATTATTCCTCCTGCTGCTGTAGAAATCGCACAAATGATCTGTTTCCAGCACAGAATCAGGCTGGAAGGATCTCAATAATGGGAATTCAACTGCTTTTGTTATCATTTATGAAAACAAATGCTGTAAGTTTCCTTTTGGGAGCAGGTGATAAAAAAGAAAGCGCTGGTGGAAAAACACAAGCAAAAATGCATAATTCTTTAAAAAGATGTCTTAAATATTTTGAATATTAAAATAAATCCATAATTTACTGATAAGGATCCAATTATCTAAGAAATCCAATAAATAAAAAATTCTTGCCTGGCCTAAGCCTCTAATGTTTTGGGATAAATAAGAAGAATAAGCAGAAATAAGAAAAAGTCATTCAGATATTTGCTTATTATTCCTGCACTTAATTTTTGCATTGTACCAAACCTTTTTAATCTGTGCAAGAGATTTATTTTGCAAATTCAAAATTTCATTGTTTAACTTAAAACATATTTTTAATTCTTAAAAACATGTTTTTGGTCACTGGCTTAATTTTGGGGATTTTGCAAATGAATTAATGTCTATGATGATATTCTACTCACTGTGCAATAAGCAATACAATCTGTTGTTTATTTTACATCTATCTAAACATGTTCCTATACGAGTGTCATAAAAAAACCTAATTAAAAATCCTTTACAGCTAATAAACATTGATTTTTTTTCTTGGTTCCAGTACCTGACTCGATCCGATTCGTCTAAAGCTGGGGTGAGGGTGATGCAAATGGATTTCTCTGTCACACCATTACCTTTCACCTTATAGTTCAAGTTGTATTTATAAAAGTTTAAAGGATCTGGCAGACAATTTCCTGGAATGATTTGTCTTGAATCTTTGGATTCTGGTTTGCATTTACAGTTTTGACCTGTAAAGAAAAAAATGTATCATTAGGACCCACATAGACTTGACCCACAAGTTATTCTTAACCTGGGCAGATTTAAGTTAATTAAACAAAGGATTGTTCAACAAATGTATTCATGTAATAATTCCACCATCCAAAAAGAGTGCAGCTAAATATTCTGTGAATTAAAATGGCAAAAGAGAAACTTTTTTTTTTTTTTTTTTTGCCGACTGTATCCAGCAGGAGAATGTTCGGCCAATATTTACAGACCTTAAATTCAAATTATTGTTAAAAAAAATTAAAGTGGCCTAGTCAAAGTCGGAATTTCTATCCAAGTGGGGAGCTGTAGTATCATATTAAACAGGTGGTATGTGCTTGAAAGAACTCAATATATAGAAGGAGTGAAAAGACTGATTGGTGGTACAGCCAGTTATTACTTAGGTTTTTACATGAGACCAGGCTGTTTTGGATTTGTTTTATGATTTAGGAGAATATTTAAATTAAAATAAAAGGTGACCAGTGAGTCAAAAGGTAACATTACCCTAATGTTTTTCCCTTCAATCAATCAATCAAATTTTATTTGTATAGCACATTTCAGCGGCAAGGCATTTCAAAGTGCTTTACATCATATCAAAA
>CAEFZX010005236.1:0-18631 GCA_903066825.1 Alfaro cultratus | reverse complement strand
TTAATCCTATTAAGGGTCCTCCGTACTTCTGCTGGGGTCACCTTGAAGGGCTCTTCACCAGGTGGTGTGATAAGTCTGGTGCTGGGCGGTGTGTTGGGATCCTCAAAACGAGCATTGAACTTGTTAAGAGCCTCAGGCAGGGAGGGGTCTTTGGGGCACTGTGCATCACTTCTTTTATGATCCGTGATGCACTTTATTCCCTTCCACATACTCCGTGGGTCCCGGGAGGAGAAATGTCCCTGTATCCTCTGAGCGTATGCAGCTTTCGCCCTCTTTACTCCTGCAGTCAGCTTACTTCTAGCCCTCCTGAGCGCTCGCGAGTCGCCAGACCTGAAGGCAGCGTCCCTGGCTTTCAGCAGATAACGTACCTCTGCATTCAGCCAGGGTCTCTGGTTTGAGAAGCAAGTCACTGTCTTTGTGGAGGTGACATCCTCCACGCACTTGCTGATGTACCCCATCACAGCGGAAGAATAGTCCTCCAGATCTAGCTCTCCCTCATTCTCAGCGGCCTCTCTGAAGACTTGCCAGTTAGGCAGTTCTCTCTTTGCAGTGGAGGATGATTATTGATCATTGGCAACTTCCGATGAGCTTCATGGAATCGCACTGCGTATGTTGCATGTATCAACATACTACAAAACAGTAGTGATTGCTAAAATTTTAAAACTTTATCAGAGTCCTCGCC
Organism: Alfaro cultratus; assembly: GCA_903066825.1. Taxonomy (NCBI): domain Eukaryota; kingdom Metazoa; phylum Chordata; class Actinopteri; order Cyprinodontiformes; family Poeciliidae; genus Alfaro; species Alfaro cultratus. The sequence continues at coordinate 17,949 of CAEFZX010005236.1, read as the reverse complement.
TTCAGTAAATAATCCCACATTCATTCTTTGAATGAAGCAAATAGTGTGAAACAAGGACATGTTTTTTTAAATAATAGTGTACGGCACTATTCTTTTCATTCTTTTGATTCATGAAAATGTTGATCAATTTTGTCATAAGGGTTCTCTAAAGGGGATTAAACTGTTGCTTGTTCTGTATACTAACTTTACCTAAGAAACATCTCCACTCAATGGAGCTCATGAATCTATGCGATCTGACCAGATGTATCTTCAATGTCCTCATCATTTGGTCATTTGGTATGGAAGCTTGCTTTGAGGCCCTTCAGCTGACCGACCTCTCCTCTGCAGTTAGAGGAGCAGAAAGGGAGCTATGTGATTACACTGTAATTGTGTTCTTGACTTGAGGAGATCACTCAATCACAATTGCAAAGCCTTTGCTTGTGACAAATCGTGCTTAACAAACCAGGCTTGGATGATGCTTCTTAACATAACCTGCCCTGTTCCTGCAGATGTTTTATTTTCTCAGAGCAGACTCTGAAGTGACCTCAAGTTAAGTAACTTCAAAGGAGAAATGTCAAGTATGAAGAGCTCATGCAGAAACAGCATACAGAGCAATCACTCATTCTCTAACGCATATAAATTATCCTCTCAAATACATGATGTCTCATGTCTCATTTATTATGTACAAGTTCCACTTGTACATAATAAAACCAAACGTGAAGTCATGTATAAAATCATTGGTTTCAACCTTGGGCAAAAAAAAAAAAAAAAAAAAAAAAGAGATGGGGAAATCCATCTAGGACTGCGATACATTTCATTCAAAAATGTCTTGACTGGATCAGGTTAAAGTCAAGCTAAAATTTCTCAGGAACATAGTGGAAAAAGTACAATCTATATGTAACTGAATCACAGAAATGTGTTAGCCTTTCATTTGTCTAACTACATGTTTGTGTGGGTTTGTGCATCTACAACAACTGTCAATGAGTTCCATTTTTGCACCATAAGGCTCTTTTTCATTTTTCTTTGGAGTAGATTCTAGCCTCAGCAAGGACAACACAAGTGAGTCCTGCTAGGAGAGATTTGTCCCCCAGAAATGTGATCACATATCATTTTAGTCTGTCTATAATACTTAGTCCATCCTAAATCCTTTGATGAACTATTCTTTGCACCCCATAAACGAATTAAACCATAGATTAGCTTCTTTCAAACTAGCTGGGAAAAGATAACCCTTACATTTACTAACAAGATAAATCTGCTATGACCCACTTCCTGTCTCAGACACATAATTGCAGTGTCTGAGTTGTGAAATCCCTAATGCTCAATATTGTCAAGTAAGAAATTCTCTTATTGTGTTTTTGCTTTCTGTATATCTCTCAGGTTTATCCCTGCATTCATAGGGCTTTCCATTACACTGTTTAATTGTGTGTGCTAATTATTTAGCCATTATAATTTCACAGTGTGTTAATGCTCAGCGGTAATGTTCCTGTTTAGCCAAGTTTTTGCTGAACTGTGACAAAACATTGTGATCCAGCAGGGTCCCTGACTCGTCTGCTTCAAGCTAAATTTCAAGATGTAAAATACAGCACTTACAGTAAGGGCAGCGGTTCTTAAAAGGTTGAAATGTAAAATCTTAAAGTCTTTAGAGAACCAATGATAACCCTCTGCTTTGAGACTAAATCCAGTTTGTATACTGTTGATACTGATGAGACTAGAATACAACAGGATCAAGGACGAATAATTCTTACACCACATCTCTGAATGTATTATATGACAACTGTATAGCTTAAAAACTTAGTAAGACTTATTTCTACACAATTGTTGGAAGTTAAGGTTAATCTTTACTGAGATGGGTTACTGTGAATCTCTGGTATCCACAATGGTTAGTGATCACAATTTCCTGTGGAAATATAAAATCTGTGAATATTTGAGACCCCCTCTAAAAATAATTATAACTGCCTATTTTAATAGTTGACACTTTATATACCTTAAGATGCATAATTACACACAGTGGAAGCCATCTTTTTTTCTGCTGTTGGGTCTAACACCAATCCCACCAATGACAGTAAATTGCACTCCTGGATTGGCTGCTTTGCAAACATCAACCAATAGTGTGGGAATTAGCATTGTGCCTAGGTATTTCTGCTTCCCCAGCAGCATTTTATTTTGAATATTTTGCTGTATGAAAAAAAAGTCTGACAATAGGTACATTTTCCACAAATAATTTTGAGTTATATTCTGCAGAAAAACACCCAAAATGGGCACAATGGTTAGGCGGGGGTCCACTGTACGGCAAATGTTGATTCTCTTGTAGCCTTCTGCTGCTGTCTATATCTTCTTTTCAGTACTGCTTTTTTGGCTTGTTATAAATGTAAGGCTTCATGTTTGCAGGTGGATAAACAGATTACTTTTCTGTGATTGACTGTGAGTTGTTTACCAATGAAACGGCTGGAAATCTCATTCTTGCTTTTCCCATCATGTGTTGAAGTTGGACTTTTATCACATGCATTTTAGTTCTTTCTAATAGTTTCCCCTTTATATTTATATCCCCTAACAGGAAATTTTCCTTTTAAAAATGCTCAACACTAAACATGAAAATATCTGTCATGGATTTCCAGTGTTTTGATTTGTAGCTGTCATGCTCCCCAAACTGCAAACGCACCCCCTCACCCACTTCCCTAAAATCATTTTGATATTTCCCCAGTTGTGATGAAATTTTATGTCATTAGTCAGTTTTCGGGTGAGACGCGTCCTCACCCAAAAACCTACCAGCTTTGACTTCCTCCCATTTCCCCAATACATGCCATATATTTTTATCCCCATTAGAATGGGAAGAATATGATTTTGAGAGATGAATCAGTAGATTTGTTTGTCTACCACTGTCCTTGTTCTGCTGTGAGTCTTTGGTGTTATCACAGAAATCATACTTGCCTGCAGAGACCTGGGTACAGATGTAATGCTGTGCTTGAAGATCAAAATTCAGCACAAAGTACATATTGTGCAGAAACCCAACGTTATTAGTGAATAATAGTATATAGGTGGTGTTTTTGTTCTGCCAGGGTGGACCCTAACAGCTCCATCTGGCTGTGTGTTCATGCCAGCCCACAACGTTCCATAGCGGACTGAGCAATGACCTGTCTGTCTACGAGCCTCTCAGCTCAGCTGCATCTATCAGCCTCTGCCCCCACAGCTCCCTGCCTGCTTCTGTCTGTCCAATGTATTCTTTTTCTGCTGCCCCAGGTTCACGTCACACCATAACAGGATTCATCCAAGTCAAGGGTTAGATAAAGAGCAGTAGGAGGGACTGAAATGAACTGGGAAAGAATCCTCCTTTTCATCTCTCAGCCTCTTACTGTCTCACTGTCCCTACAAGGCTTTGCAGACTGTGATGGAGCGCTGCGTCTCTGCCCTCACCCAAACACTGCTCTAATCCTGTTTCCTCTCTCATAGACTATTTTGGGGTGCATTCATGCTTTGAAATAGTTTGTATGAGCTATTTCATGCATATTGTATAGATGGGGAGCCTGCTGCATCTTGGTCTTCAGGGGCCAGGATATGTGAGTTTGTTGGTCAGTAGGTCCGCAGAGATGGATAGTGATGATATATGATGGGACACACACCCCAGAGGTCATTCTGGGAGCATGGTGCATTACAGTGATTGAAGCCGATAATGCACCAACAGACTCCATGCTGTGTCCCTTTTAACCCAATCACAACTTTGCTGATGGCGTACCTCGCCATCTGTGCTCCTTTGATTGGATGGAGGAATGATTGATGCACACTTGAACCCATTCCAGTGACTTATTGTATCCTGCTGTAGTCTTTAAGACAAGGCTTCCCGGCCATTTTTCAGATGGGTACACAAGATAGTTTCCTGCCTCATCCTTCAATCAGGAGCTCTTTGATACAAAGCTGAAATACAATTACAGCTTTTTACAACTCGGAGGCATGGCATTTTATCTCTACCTGATGTGAGTTCCAATCTTTTAAAAAAACTGGAGGATTGTGAACTTTTTGTTAGTGCTATTTGGAGCTCGGTAGATTCCAAATGAAAAACAATGTGCTTAAGGTGTGGAAATGAGCCTCTTTGGGCAACACTCATACATATCAATCAATTTAAAAGGTACAGTTGTAGAGCAAAGCTTATCATCCAGTTTATATTACAACGCAGAGACCCACAACCATAAAATAAGTTTGGAGTCGTCATTCAACCGGACATGCATGTGTTTGAACTGTGGTAGGAAATTGATGAACCTTTATCTTTACATATAATATACTAAATAAATCTGTCTCACATTCAAGGGACATCACATTTAATTCATAAAGTTTTTTTATGACATGAGTTAAATCTTGCTACTGTACAAGCTTTACCTCTTAAAGGAACATTTTAAGGAGTGTGGTTATAAGACTTCTTTATTTTTGGCGGGCATTTTTCCAAAAATTGATTTGTTAGATCAGATACTAATGTAGGGTGAGAAAGCCTTTGCAGTCTTTACAAAATTTCCATTCCGTTTTTTTCACACCAAACATATCTGTCCATATCTTTGCAACCTTTGCTTTGTGGGAAGTCTTATTGGAACTAAAAGAGTTGACCAACATATGTGGGAGCCACCAGTTCTGTACTGAAGAATGTCTCTAGAACAAGGAGGCCAAGTAGTCTCACACTATCTGACCAGTACTGCTCTCTTTTCAACAGCCAGACCCAAACTCATCAACTGGACAAACAAGTGGGATTCATCCCTCTAGAGAACAACTCTACTGAACTAGGTCTGAATGGTGGCATGTTTTCCAACACAACATCCAGGGCTTTGCACTGTAGTTGGTGAGAACTGTTGAATACAGTTGTTCTATCAGGGAAAATAATTCACACTCCTGAACTAAGCAGGCGATCAGAGGGAGTTTAGAGGAAAATACAAACTGCAAAAGGTTGGTGAACTCGATGCGTCTCAGCATCCATGGGATTTTTAAAATGGCTCACAAGTTTATGGATGAGTTGCTGGTGTTTAAGAACACCACCAACGCCTGTGGCTTTGGAAGTGACTGCAATACCTGACTTTAACGGCCGGTAGCGGTGAGCAGAGACTAGATAGTATGTATATATCTATATCTATATATAGATGTATAGATATATTAAACCTTACACTGAACCAGTAAGTGCTCTTTGGGCAGCAAGCCTAACTAATACATACTGAGGCGATTCACTTTGTTAGTCAGGTGTGAACTTGCCTCCTTTTGTATTATTTTTTTTTTGCACTTTCTCCTTAGTTAATCTATTTTTATGTGTGCTCCAAAATGCTCTCTCACTCAGTAAATAGTTTTCAGAAATCTTCAGTATATGAGAAGACATGAGTAGCAATAGGCAGTATCATTTTCTATAAAGTATCAATAGCAGTAGGGTGAATATATGATTTAAAAAGATTGAACATGAACTGATCCCCTTTAATCAATTTGTGGATCATCAGTTTTCAAAGAACACTAGAGCACCACTGCAATACTTGGAAGATCCTTTGTAACTTCAGTGTTTGCTTTTCTCTGTTCCCTTTGGTAAGCCTGTTTTCTCCAAACTGTATCTAACTGACTTTTCTGTCTTTATTATGGAGCATGATCCTAAATATTGACTTCCCAAAAGTCAATAACGTACCACCACGAGATCTGCTTAGCTGTACCAGGCAGGGCAAAATGATAATACTGGCTATCTTCTTTAGTTTCATCCTTTCACAAACAGCTTCTCTAAATGACACCACACAAGGTAAAGGAACATAAAATGACAGCCCCTTAATAAAACAACTATTTTTATGGAGAATTCTTGATTTGAATGAGGAGAAACAAAGAATGATTGTACTTTATATGGATCACATTGAATGGACTTACATGTGCTGCATGTCAGCATTGTGATGTTTACAAAATGCTGTTATAAATACTGTCTATTATCTTGTTAATACTGCATTTCATTATGTTACACCACCAACAGGACTAAAAGAGCCGTAAACATTCTTTTCTTTTCCCATTTGGTGTCGGTGCATGTCGGCGTTCCTCCTACCCTCTGGTGCTCCCACTGTGTCAGAGTCTCAGTGTAATACAGGTTCTTCAGAGAACAGCTGGAATGTTGCTCCAGTAACTTGGTGCATATTTCCCTGTTCCTGGGGAGCAGTGCCTGTTAGCTTAATTTCTGCAGAATGTTGTCTCCCGGTGGTGGAAGAGGCCAAAAGAGAACAAAGTAAAGCATGTCAGGGTAATAACAGATGAAAAAATAACTAAATGGAGAAAAAAAAAAAATCTCCATTCCTACCATGGGACTGCAAAGTCACATCTTTACACTTGACTTTTTCACAGCTTCCAGAAAAACCTACTAGCTATCAACTACTATAACTAAGAAACTTAGGACTTTGATTATTGGAGTGTTCAAATAAGTGTAATTGATATTTCTAGATAAGATATCTCTAGTTAAAAATATAATACCAAAGAAAAGCCAAATTCAGACGAGAGCATAATGACTGCCATGACTTGTTTATGGAAGAGGATAAGGGCCACCAACAACAAAAAAAAAAAATCTCTAATATCTGTAATTCTTTTAGTTTATAAAACTTTTGACGTATGTCTTCTTTTTCACTTTTTCACTAGAGAAGTCTTTATGTAAAAAAGGCTGAATTTAAATAGGTTTGTAATCATAATGCCTGCTGTGTTTCTTTCTAATTACGTCTTCAGATACAAGATGCATCGTAAATATTGACAGCACATAAATAGGAAGGTGAATGCATAATCCCATCTCCTGACGACTCATTTGTCAAAATTTCTCATGTAAACAGATATCAAGCCCGATGTTGGAAAATTGATATACTTCAAACCAGATAATGTAGTACGTTTCATGTTGTAGTTGTCACAGTAAGTTTTATATTAAAATATTCATATAAGCTTCAATGCAGCAAGAAACTGGAAAAAAAAAAAAAAACTTACAGAAAACTGCTAAACAGCTGAAACACTGAGTTTTTTACCCACCTAGTTAGAGTGGACTTTCAACCATAATAAATGGAACATTGACCAACATAACATGATGCGTTGATGTTTTTGATGAAGGTACTCAAGAAAATGTTATGTTTGTTGCTGGTTTCTCAAATTGGTGACCGATTGATGTTTCTATTACTTTTTATTTTAGTGTTTTTTATACATATTTTTGTGATGTAAAGCACTTTGAGCTGCCATGTTGCTAAAATGTGCTGTACAAATAAACTTGATTGATTGACTGATTGATACAAAGTAACCTATTTTCCATTATTCAGAAGAAGAGGGAACAAAACTACAAAATTACATTAATTTGCATTGTGATATCATTTGTGATATCTAAGTAGTTTTAAGTAGTTTTCTATGGCCAGAAACATTTGTTCACATATTTTTCACTGTAAAAAGCCACGTATCAGTGCAGTTCTGAGCTTGTATCACCTGATTTCCAAGTGTCCTTTTAAGTTTTTGACCTTTTTCTACATGACAGGTAACATTTAGAATGCACTCTTTGCTCAATATGTGGGGGCCGATAATAAAAGGAACAGCCTGCTTTCTGTGTTTTCTACCCCTTGAAACATGCAGATTTTGCTAGTAAAATTGATCAGTGTTCTTTAAATAAACACATCCTCTAAATTCACTGCCATAAATTCCACTGAAATGACATGTTGACTCTACAAAAAACATCATAGGAAACCCATGTAGTGGATATGTTGATTCACACAGACTTTCTCAGGACGCTATGGAAATGTTTATTTCAAATTAGTATTATTTCATCAAAACAAATACACTGATATGGTTGAAATTAATCCATTAACCTTGTTTATTAAATATTTGAGACATATTACTCTGAAATCTAAGCAGGCATGAAATTAGCTTATTTTGCTTTTTAACCCTCCTGTTACGTTGCAGGTCAAATTGAACCGTTTTAAAGTTTAATTTTTGTTTTTAAATAGTTGGAAGTATTTTTTTGTGCATGAAACTTTTTCTATTTGTCTTTGTACACTTTACATATAAATTGATAATGGTTCATTTTACACATTTGCACCCCCCTCCCCCGTGTCTACATATTACATAGATGTTGTTCTGGTCTATTTGACCCGGCAGTCAAGTTGAAGGGTAAGAAAGATAAAAAAATGTCCACTTCTATTTGTTTCCTCCACTTTTATTTGTTTCCTTACAGCTATGAGATATATTTCACCACACGCCCCTACGCACGCACACACACACGCACACCACACATACATGCACACAAACTATCAATTTCAAGGATGATTATTGTTTTTTTTTTGTGTGTAGGTTTTTTCAGTGGACACAAAATATGCAAATTACATTTTTTACTTCCAAATGAGTTAATTGTCATCATTGATCCTTTATTTGTGAGAAATAAAAAATACTTAATTGCACAAATATTGATTGGAATGGTTAGTATTGGAGTTAATAATCAGATACAAAAGTGTTTTGGAGGATTTTTTTGGTTTCTGACACTATTGCATGATTAAACACTCCAAGGGTCAAACTGACCCAGGAACATTATTGCTGTACATCAGAAACGAACATAACAGGAGAGTCAAAAAGAATTTCAAGGTATTGGCACATCACATGAGGAAATTGCAAGTTTTACGTGAAAAGAGACCCAGTCAGGTCTGTCCAACGAAACCAACCCACTAAGATAACCTTTGCCAAGATGAGCCATTTGACATAAGAACCAGAATATTCTCACAGGCCCATGTTAGTTTGGATTGCTTTTTCCATTAATAACAATCTCAAATATTTAAATGTGACTCAAAAAAAGCTAAATCAGAAATGTGTAAGGGGAAAATACTTTTTCATGACACTACATGCCATGTAAAAGTGGCTTTAAAATTGGCAGCTTCTGTTGAGTCTTATTTTTTTTTTACATTGTGCTCATTCTCTTCACATTTTAAATTGTCAGTTTTATATATACTGTATGTCCATTGCTAAGCAGAGTATAAGAAATATTACAAGGACAGATGTGGTTTGTACTTCATTACTCTTAGCTCCTGCAGTACAAGACAAGCTACAAGGGCGAATGACAAACTAGCCTACTGATGACCTCCGCAGGCTTCATTGTTCACTCAATCGTTGCCTTACAGGTCGCAGCAGTCTGCCAAGTCTCTCAGCAGGAAGTAGATATAAATATAGTGCCTGAAAAGCTTTATGCATGATTACATCTGCTATTCACAGTCACGGAGGAACTCACCTCAGTTCATGACTTCACTGTCAGCTTAGTGGCATTAGGCCACCGTCATGATGGAATGATGTTTGCACCTTAAGGTGACCATTACCATTACTTAATGGCTCCAGTTCCATGTAGAGCTTGTGTTTAAAAGCTGGTAGATGACACTGAAGGTCAGAGCAGTGCCTTTGCGTTTTCTAACTGGTTGGAAGGAAAAGTCAGTAAAAAAATTGTTATTAGTGCTTAAATTGGATTTGAATGAAACAAGACTGTTTGTGAACCTGTGCGGAGGTGAAATACATATAGGCATTTCACACAGATTGACTGAACTGTTTATAAATCTTTTTGATTAACTTCAGAAAGGATTTTGTTAGGAACTGGTCTTTTCAAAGTCTCAGTATGACGTTAGATTAGGGTTAGGAAATGTTGAGCAGCGAGGGCTAAGGCTTCCACATGCTGCATCCAAAGTGCCAAAACTGGCTCTCGGTAGCTGCCTCTCCATTGACCATAAGATTACGCAAAGTGGGATTACAAAAGTAATTATTATATTATGATTTTTCAATAAAATAATTGTTAGAGCTAGTACTACATAATTTTTCAGGAATATCAAAATTTGTGGATTTCACATATCTATAATAGAAAACTTTTTATTGGATCACATGAGATACGACAGTTTGGATGCAGCAATAGCTACTTCCTTATTTGTACGCACTAGCCTCCTTGGACAATGTGAAGCTGGCTCCACCAGAGCTCTCACAGCATTGCACATTTCATCTCATTGAGTGAGTCATTGGACAATTTTGAATCCATAGCTCTTCTATAAAATTGCCCTCCAGAGTTTCCCCAAAATGATGCACACGTGGTTTAAGGGCTCACAAGTTAAGGGGCTTGTTACTCCAATGCCTCAGGAAGACGCTGACGTCTCCTCTGAAACATCATAATTAAATTGTTTTTTTGTTTTTTTTTCCAAAGAACTTGCTTGATGAAAATGTCATTTTTTCCCCTCAGAGAGGCTTCCTCCTCTTCATAACACCAACTCCATGTCAAACGATTTTACAGAGCTCTGTGCGAGGTATTGTGTGATTGGTCAAAAGTTTTTAGGCGTTTTATGCAAAGCATGCTCAGACAACCATATTGATATGTCATTTCCATTAGTCCACTTCCACTGTCCGTTTTGCGGACAGGAGACCTGAAACCTCCTACAGAATATTAACGCAGTTAAATGTGTACTTACATTTGTACAATTCTTCACAAATAGTAAGAATGTGAAATGGCTAAAAACTCCGGGATGGAAATTGCATTATTGTCATCCATAGAGGAGGATGTCTGCATGAAGGTCTGTTGTTCCCTTCGTGAACATTTTGTAAAATTAGAGTGAGGGTTTAATGTATTCTGAATTGGAAACCATGTGATCATCTTGACTATTCGACTTCGGATGGAGAACGTGAGAACCTTTAGAGTGTGAGATTATTTAGTTTTTATTGCGTTCATAGACCACAGACAGAAGTGTGAGCCGTTTGCCTGTGCAATGTAAAAATCACTGGGTTCTGTTGGACTCTTTTATCAGTAATCTCTTGATATATGCTTTCAGCTTGCAGACCCAGTCCTTTAACGAGGGCCAAGGGTGTGGACTGTATTTCCTTTAATATCCACTCTACAGTCAGTGAATTTGATCTGAGTGAATTTCAGTGAGTTTATAGAAATTGGAAAAAGAGCAAGAAAACCCAGACTAGGTAAAAAAAAAAAAAGAAAGGTTAAGATATATGAGAGAAAAGAAGAAATAGAGTGTTAGGGTTGGGATGGTAACAAGTATGGTTGCCAGGGATACGGTCAGGGCTGCGACCCTTTATATCAATCTGTCCATTTGGAGCATATTGCAGACTAAGAGGATTGAGTTTTATGGAGATGGATTTCATTTGCTGAAACACTTTGTTTCTCTGACTTGATCACACTCCACCTTCCACCACCTTCCTACTCTGGAAATTGCTCTGGCTTTTTACTCATCTTTGTCATTGTGGTTTATGTTGAGTTTTGTGGCCATCTCTGTGGATTTCATAATTTTCCTCCTTTTTTCGCTTGTTTTCCCTCTCCTCTCTGTCTCTCCCCTTCAGGATCAACATGACACTCATTTGCATGAAGTCAATTTGACATAAGTCACACAAGTAAGATTGCAGTTTGTGTCGTTCTTTTTCTCCTTGTGTCCGTCGGAAATGAGGAGAAGTCTGTCACAAAAAGGAGCTAAATTGGTTCAGTCTTCTTGTGTCTCTCTTAATCTGCAGCACAGTGCATTGCTGACTTAGATTGTGGCTCATGTAATCCACTCAAGTGGGCACAATTTATCATTTACAGTAGATATCAAAAACAGATATGAAATGTTAAGTTACAACAACTCTAAGATGAGTAGACTTATTCTAAATAGAAATATTTCTAAAATATAAGATGAAGAGGAAATCTAAGTATCATTGGTGAATGAATGAATGAATTCAGTACTAAAGTTGGAACACTGAACAAATACTGATGTAAAACAACAGCCAGAATTATACCCTAGGGATTTTTATTAAATAATTTTACACAATTGATACTCTGAGTTGATGAAAGCTTTAACCAGCGCTGATGAGGATACTTATGACTGCTGATGGTTTGAGATTGGTGAAGAGTCTGCTGTCTCACTAGAATGTGTTTAATACTAACTATTCTTGTTAAAAAAACAAAAAAAAAAGTATAATGTTGGAGGAGAAATGTAATCCCAGCCCTCTGTGACATACCTCATTTTGAGTCTGAAATAAATTGGATTTAATCAAGAAAATTGCTTTTTTTTTTTCTTTCTTTCTTTCTTTCAATCACTAGATGTACCACATTCACCTGTCTGCTACATCTAATGTGTGCCTGGCACCAAACATTTAGGAAGCTCTACATAAAGTATCTATAAATGCTTTCAATCCCTTTGTCCCATGGGGTTCGGGGGTGGCAAATAATTATGGAGTAAAGACTTTCATAAATCAAGGCAGAACAATATTTAGAAAAAAACAAAAAACAAAACAAAACATTGAGGCCCTGTCAGATGTCTAACATACCAAACATACTCTGCAGCCTAACACAGGAGAAAATACTAAATGTCAATCAATCTTTAATTCAAATGTCCTCTGTGTTGATTGTGCAGCTTGCCTGCTTTGTGTTTCCTCTGTGTGTGTAATTAGAAACGCATGTAAATTTATACCTATGCAAATGTGTGTAAGCAGAATCCTGCGCCAAGCTGCTCAGTGATCGCATCATGTTAGCATCCTGCCTCAGCTTACATGCTGTGGGTAAAAACAGTTAGTGTGTGTGTGGATGCGTGGGTGCGTGTGTTTGTGAGAGTACCAGGTTAATATGTCACTCAGTTGGGGGCTGTGGTAACTGCTGACTTTTGGTGACACCCACACTGAACCTGCAGCATTGCTTGCTGTGTCGGAGTGTATTTCTGTGTGAGAGCCAGTTCGAGTCACTGTGGAAATAGCCTCTCACTGCAAAATGAGCCCATCCGTCAGAGATGGACCTATCGTCTGCATAATGTCTCCACTGTAGGGGCCCCACACAAACACATGGCAAACACACTCTAAACAGACAGTTTGGGGTCATTAATCTCTGTAAGTCTCACTCCCTTAGCCACCCTACCCATGCTCCCCTGTCCTTACTCCCTCTGGCAAAGTCATGGCTATCCTCCTTGACCAACACACTCTTCCACTGATGTGTATTTGTGTGTGTTCTATCTTGTGTGTACTTCCTGTGGGTGTAAGTGCTCTAAAAGTGAGGTAGATTGTCTTTGTGTTGGTGACAGAGCAGCAGAAAACATGCAGAAGCAGAGATGTGTGACAGTAACAGACAGATCTATAATTCTTAGTTGACTGCAGCAGGACAACCAATGGAAGTCATTGTCCTCGTTTAAACCAAGCTGTGTATGTGGCTGTGAGTTTTTGATATGGAGAGTCCTAGCCAAAGTCTGGAGTTAAATCCAATTCAAATACAGTAGTTATGGCCTTAAACATCTTGTTCATACACAAAACCCTCCATTGTGGCTGACTTCAAACAAAGGGAAGACTTTGCTTCTAAAGGTGTCACAGGCAGTTCTTCGGTGGTGCTTACCTTTTGTCCACAGAGCCAGTCCAGTTTGGGTTTTTTCCCTTTCATAAATGAAATCATCATTTTTAAACTGCCTTGTGCACTGACTCAGGCTATCTTTATCAAATGTGAAAATACACTCAGTGATCTGAAACATTTGAGCGCTGTATACTTTGGAAGAAAGGATATTGTACTTTGAACAAATAGTGATATTTGGGATAATCATGGAAAATCCCTGGCCCCAAACTTTTCCCTCAATGTGATAAATTCAACAGCACAATTTATTTAGACTTCAGGCTTGTTCTTCTGTCTGGAAGGAGACTTAGAGAGGAAACCAGAGCAAAAGAGAAAAGAAAACTCTCCATAGCACAATTTTCTGCTCCAGCTTCCTTCCATTTACGCTGACATTTCCACTTTAATGTGTGGTCGATGTGGTTGCTATGGATGGTACAGAAGTTGGGGACAAAAAGGCTTTAAAATTTGCGTCAGAAGGAGAAAGAGAGCCCTGGGTAATCACATATGCAGCGTTACCAGAGCTTTCCCTTATTTTATGCTCCGGCATGATGAGAGTGATTTTTTCAAGCTGCTTTCAGAGTTATGTAATACACAGATGGCATTAGATTTACCTCAACATACAGTTCTAGTGTTGTACCTCTGCTTTTCTCCAGCCTGCAGCCACAGCAGCGACTGCTCATGCTGGAGCCGACGAAGACAGTCGAGCCTATTTCTCCATCATTATCTGTAAGGAAAAGAACTGAAAATATATGCATTTAGATTTCCAAACAAGGGGAGGTTTTCTCAATTCTTAATGGTTATAAGAGCTTCAAAGGTTTTGAACCTTCAGAAACAAAGCCAGAGTCAGCTTCGTATCTTCGCATGTAATGAGAACATCTATATTTAACACCTTGTAATTGTGTAATTACAAATCCATTACGTACCTGTTTCAAATAGTCTAATGCAACAGTTTAGATAAAGACCAGGCATTCTGAGAGAGGTGTATTGTCGAGACATAGTCCTTGCTCTGTGAGGCCAGAAGCCCTCATTCTTCTCCCATGACACTATCAGCCTGCAGCCACAGAGGCAAATCCCACTGTTGCTGGAGGAAGACAAGGAATTACTTCCTGTGTCAGATTAGGTTTATCTTAGCCAGGCTGAGAGTTATTATTATTATTGTGAATCATATAGGTGCTTACACACACAGTGAAAGATAAAAACCCATAGTAGCATTATAATGTTGGATAATCTGCGCTTGGGGGCAGATTCTTTATGGGAATTAGTGTTGCTGAGAACTCCACCTGGCAAAACCATGGTAACATTACCTGGAGAAATTAACACACACAAATACATATACGGAAGCCAAAGATGTTCACGAAGAAATCAAGAGAATCAAAGTGTCCAAAAGTCAGTCAGTCAGTCAGTCAGTCAAATGTAAAATTTGTTCAAAATGTCTGGTGCATAGAAGCTGAATGCTGCTTCTCCACGTTTGGTTCTGGAGATGCAGAACCAGAAGACCTGAGAGGTCTGGAAGATTGATACAACAGCTGATCTTTAATGTATTGTGGTGCTCAGCTGGTCAGTGATTTATAAACTAACAGCAATATTTTATAGTCTATTCTCTCAGTGGAAGGACTTTAGAACTGTATGATGTGCTCTATCTCCCTGGTTTTAGTGAGAATGCCAGCAGCAGTGTTTTGGATCAGTTGTAGCTTTTTTTTTTAGGAGACCTGTGAAGACACTGTTGGCAGTAATTAATGTGACTGAAGATAAATGCATGGAGTCCATCACTACGCCCAGATTTCAGGCCTGATCTAATCCAGCTGTAACACCTGAAGCTGTGTGCTGACTCTAGATCGTTCCTCTTCAGGTCCAAAGGTAATAACTTAAGTTTTGTTTCTGTTCAGCTGGAGAAAGTTGTGACATCCACATATTTAGCTGTTCTAAGCTGTTCACTGCTTGGATGGGTTCTTGTGGTGACATTGTAATGTAGAGCTGTGTATCATCTGTGTAATTATGATAGGTAATCTTTCTATTGAGAGGTTGCCAGGCGATGGTACTTTTTTGCGCCAAGAGAGAGCAGAAAAGAATTTGCAAGCGAGTAGAGAAGTATACAAGAAATTTGATCAGAGCACAGAGAAATTTTGATCTTGAGGAGAAAGATTTGAGTACAAACATTACAGGTTTTGAGAAGAAACACATGAAATCTTGCTTTCATACTGGAAATATGTACACTCTAAATGTGGCAGATAAATTCCCCCATAATCATAAGCCCCTCTGTCGTCCAAGGAAAAAGTGTCCATATTACAGCTTAGCGTCCCAAGAACCTGTAGTGTATTATTAGTTGATCTTCTGAGAAGCCATGGGTGTTTAATTTCTCATATTTACTACAACCCCTCTGCTATCTTTCATGTTGGCGTGTCTTTTTAAAAGTAATGCTAATAACTTGTGAATTTGAAGCTGCAGCTGCTATTCAGACGGCCGAAACAGCTTGTTGTTGAATCAATAATAATTACACAGCGAAAGCTCTTTTCGCTAATGATTTTACACAGTAGAGCTATGTTAGAGGAGTCAGGGTTATAAACACTGGTCTCTTGTATATAGTGAATAGAAAAATGAATCAGGATAAAGCCACGGTGTAAAAAAATTCAGTGGTGTGAAGGAATTATCTGAAAAAATATAGTGATAGAAACAAACAAGATTTATTTTTTTTTTATGCATTTATGCAGCATACATGTCATTTTGCTGGTGTTCAATTACCTAAACTTAATGAATGTGCTGCTATGACAAACTATAAGAAAATACATTTTGGATAAAACAAGATGTCTTCAAATTTAAGCTTGATAAGACCAAATGTTTGAACTAAACAAAAGAGATTGCAATATATATCAAACAAAATTCAAAGCAGGGAAAATGTGCAAAATACATAAAAAATAATATTCATCATATCATTTTTCTTTTCTCCGGGTACTCCGGCTTCTTCCCACAGTCCAAAAACATGACTGTTAGGTTAATTGGTCTCTCTAAATTCTCCCTAGGTGTGAGTGTGTGTGTGGATGGTTGTTTGTCCTGTCTGTCTCTGTGTTGCCCTGCGACAGACTGGCGACCTGTCCAGAGTGACCCCGCCTCTCACCCAGAACGTTCGCTGGAGATAGACACCAGCACCTCCCGACCCCCCTAGGGTCAAGGGTGTTAGTAAATGGATGGATGGATATAATTTTTCTACTTTACACATCTTTGCCACACAAAAGAAAAAATATGCAAAGTGCAGATTTGACAAGGTGATTGGCCTTTCTTTTCACAAGCTCTGTGAGATTTTTTTTCTGTCTTAGAAGCTTTCAAAAAGTCTATTTCCTTTTTCTAATATTTGAAATAATGACTGTGGTCTTAATAATTAATACCACCTTTGGGCCAAGATGGGTGGAAGAATAAGAATAAAGGGCTTGTTATAGAGACTCATACTCTGGGGAGAGAGGATAATTAAAGCAAATGGTGCAAACATTCACCTTGATTCAGAAAGACTTTGCAAAGCTTTTCACCCAAACGGGTCTCATCAAACAAGGTTTGAGTAACCATGGAAGTCATGTCAGGCGTTATTACATACATTTTATTATTTTGCATCCCTTTTCTTCTTAATGTGAAAAGTTCTCAGAACTATTGGTCACAATAGCAATATTATTACATCAATTAAGTTGTGAGACTTTAATAAACTTTAATAGAAAACATTTCGAATCTACATATCAGCTTTCTTACTTATGTTTATACAGTGCTTGTTACATTGCTGTAGCAGTAGAAAAAATGTAACAGTAGAAGAAAGTTAAAGAAACAGTCATGTAAAGAAAAACTGTTTTCCAACATATTTTTCCTCTGAACTCATTGTTGAACAATCCAACAGTGTCTCAAGTCCTAAGAAAGGTGCAACGTTTGCCAATATTTGGGTGTCTGTATCAACTGATTAATCCGCAGTTGTTTCTGCTTCACATATTCCATTTACAGTGTAAACTATTGTCATATTGTATTTTCCCACATGACAAATGTGGGCAAAAAAAACCCCAGATATGTTAAAACTACATCTTCCCTTAATCTATCCATAAATGACGCTGTATACCTGTAGCATACTCTGAGTGTCAGCCTCTGCTTCCTTATCTTTTATCCCATGAAATGTATTACTCTTATCCACCCGATATTGGCTTTTTATTGAAATTGTGATCTCTGCCTTTCCCCAGTCGATAAAAAGTGGGTGAATGTGTGTTTGTGCAAAGTGCCTTGCAGGCTACAAATCTGCTAGAGGCAGCACTGTTCCCTCTAAGCTGCGCGCCTGCGCAATTACGCACTGTTTGCACACTCTCTGCGCACAATAAAATCTATGCAGCGCATAAAATAAAATTCAATGTAAACTATACATTGAGCTCAGTTTTTTATTTATTTTTTTTAATTGCAAAAGAACATACAAGAACAAAATAGAACACTAGTAATTACAAACAAATACAACAACAAAGGGCTTTTCAGAACATAGAACAATTGTTTTACAATGTCAAAATCAAATCGGTGCTGGAGGGTTGCAGTTCTTCAAGGGCAGTTATGATTTGAATGGCTTTAGCATTTGACCTGTTTTTTAAGGATTCTATATAGATATTAATAGAAGACAATAAAATCTGGAAATTAGGTTTTTGTTGTAAATATTT
>CAEFZX010005235.1:0-14066 GCA_903066825.1 Alfaro cultratus | reverse complement strand
TTTTTTATTTATTTCAGCAAAAGAATATTCATAACAGTAATTTCTGAAAAACCAATTACGTCAAAGAAAAATTATGTTGCATGTAAAAACTGAAAATACATTGAACTGTAGTCATTGAAGAAGTAGATTGGTGTAAACATAAAATCTATAAACACATTACACAGCAGTAGTCTGTGTCGGTTTGTGGGAAGTTAACGCAGCCTTGGTGATACCACCAGTTGCATCTGTCACATGCGATCTGTAAATAAAAAAATCAAAATGGTCAAATAACATATTCAACATAAAGAATGTTTTTAGTTCCTTATCTGTTTACTAAAGGTTATATTGGGTTTTGGAAACATAAAGCTTCTTCTTAATCATCAATATATGTTTGGTAACTGAATATTTGTGGAGATGACAGCATGTTCCTGACATGTAGGGAGGTAAAAATAAATAAATAAAAATGCGCCCCCCCCCGCTAACATGGACAAATAAAGAGTGCCATGTATCCCTCCTGTCTTGGTATTGAACGTCTCTGGGAAACGCTGTCTGATAATGCTTGCCCCAACTGTTGCATCATGCACAGTTGGTCAGGCGGGCACGACTGGCTGCAGCTTACCGACAGGGCTGGCGCAGCCTACCGATTGGGCGGGCGCTGCGCCGCACGGTTCCGCTGGGACACGCGATGTGCCTACTGTGGCTGCAGAAGGACTGATGCGGGAGGTTGTCCACAACAGTGGATCAACTCTCTACTGAGCTAGCTGAATGAAGGCCCTCCTCCAGTCCTTTCGGGCTGATAGTGATCACGGCGCCGCTCTCCCTTCGAGCAGACTGAGGCATCAGTGAATGATGATTATTCTATTTCGGTGGCGGCCTTTCTGCGAGGTCCTTCCGGGGCTGGGCTCCAGGGCCTTTCGGTCCGACTCCATTGCCTCTCAGGAGGATACGGGGAAGTATGGGTCAGCCGCCATTCAAGCGGCTCTTGCCCATTTACAGATTGGTATTCCTCAGGCCCAGCTGCAGCTTCCAGCGCCTTCTTTAGGCGCAGTAGCTCTCTGACTAACTTGTGGTTCCTCCCTCGGAGGAGTATATATATACGTGACCTGCATGCTTGCTGGTCAGACACCAAGGCGCTTCATGTCTGACAAGGGATGGCAAGGTCCTCCCGGCCATGCAGGGGGCACCCAGGGTTAGCTTGGGGCAGATGCCTGCGGTGGTACCGGGCTTCGCCTCTCTTATTATTCCCCCTGATGGGGCTTTGCGGCCCAATGCACATGTCCGCGGCCTCAGTGCCGTATTACTGATGACCTTCTTTGCAAGGCCTATGACTCTGGGGCCCGCATGGGCCGGATTGGGAACTCTCTCTCCCATCTTGTGCTGGCCCTGTCTTCCTCTTTGGAATCTGTTCCGCTGGAGCATACCACAACAGGAATCGGCTCCTTGCTGGCCAAAGGAGCTATAGTTCCTGTGGACCCCCTTCTGGATCCGGGGAGCTTTTATGCCATATAATTTCTGGTTCCGAAGAAGACCGTGAGTCTACATTCAGTCTTGGACCTCAGGGGCCTGAATGTGTACTTGAAGGTCATGCCTTTTCGTGTGCTGGCCACCAAGGAAGTATTACGGGCGATTTCCCCGGGCGATTGGTTCACTTCCACAGATCTCAAGGATGCTTATTTTCAGGTTCCAATCACTCCGCCCCATTGACGGTTTCTTCGTTTTGCTTTTCAAGGGAGGCACTTCCAGTTCAGGGTCCTCCCATTTGGACTTTCAGTGTCTCCCAGGGGGTTCACCCAATGTGTTGCACCGGCCCCCTCTACTCTGTAGAGACGAGGATTGGGGATCCTCCCGTCTCTGGACGACTGGCTCATTTGTGCCACGACACGGGACCAAGCGGTTCGAGACACTCGGTTAGTGTTCCATCATGTGGGATGCTTGGGCTTGCAGGTGAACATGGAGAAAAGCAGTCTGGCTCCCTCACAGGGGACTATCTTCCTGGGCGTGGCCATGAATTCCGTCTGAATGACTGCTTGCCCATCACCCCAGCGGGTCAACAGTATATTGAGCATGCTACCAGGATTCAGGCATGGCATGGCACTGCCACTTATGCGGTGTCTTCGACTTCTGGGCAAGCTTGCAGCTGCATCCACCATAGTGCCCTTGGAGCGGCTGTCGTGCGGCCCCTCCAGATGTGGTTGAACAGCTTGAATCTAGACTGCACAAGAAACACTCATCGTCTCAGAGACTTTGGGTGGGACCTCAGTATCTTCAGTTCCGTCCCAATGGAGGGTGACGTTGTTTAGGACGACATGGGTCCGTCTCGGTTCCCTCATGGGTTGTCGGGAAGTTGTGTTACAGATGCATCCTCCACAGGCTGGGGTGCGACCTGGCAGGGTCAAATGGCACAGGGGACATGGTCCCAGCGGCAGAGCAGGGAACACGTCGCTGTCCTGGAATTCAGACAACGCCACTGTGGTTTTTCACATCAACCACCAAGGGGGCACCAGGTCAAGGAACCTGTTGTGCTTGACTCCACGGCTTTTGCTTGGCCAGCTCCATGCTTGGCAAGCCTCAGAGCAGCCTACATCCCTGCTGGCAGAACATGCCAGCAGCTTTTCTATCCCGTCAGAGCCATCTCCAGGAGAGTGGAAGCTTCACCAAGAAGTTGGGGAGTACATCTGGAAGGTTTTCGGCAGGCGGACATGGACCTCTTGCCTCAAGGGACGCATTTCAGTGTTCCCTGTGGTTCTCCTTGGAACCACATTGGACAATGGCAGCCCTCTGGGCCACGATGCTCTGGCACACGACTGGTCCCAGACCCTCCTTAGGCCTTTCCACCATTCAGCCTACTTTTTCAGACTCTCCTGAGGGTGCGTCAGGAGGGGCACAGGGTTCTGCTGGTTGCCCCCTTCTGGCCAGCGAGGACTTGGTTTCCTCTATTGGGGGAGCTCAGCCGGCTCGCCAATGCGTCTCCCCTCCAGGATGGATATTCTTTCCCAGATGGGGTGTCGGATTCTGCACCCCAAACCAGACCGGCTCCAGCTCTGGATTTGACCCCTGCAAGGCCAGGGTCCACTTTTTCCAGATACACTGGGTCAGTAGGGCGCACAATGGCTAGTGCATGGGTGCCGTCCTCACGTGCTATCTATGCTAAGAAATGGGCGGCCCTTGCGACCTGGTGCCGTAATAAGGGCGGGACCCGGTGCGGTGTTCAGTTTCTGACATACTGGCCTTCCTGCAGGCATTACTGGATCGGGGCGGTCTCCATCTACCTTGGAAGTGTAGGTGGCTGCCATTTCCTGTTGGCATGTAGGGCTGAATGGTTGTTCGGTGGGCCAAGACAAGGACATTCTACTGTTCTTGAGAGGTGCTCGGAGTTTGCGCCCACCCAATCGTCCTGGAGCACCAGCAGGGGACCTTCTCTGGTGCTTGAGGCTCTTCAGTCCCTCCCATTTGAGCCCTTAGCATCTGCGGACCTCAAATGGCTCTCAATGAAGACTGTGTTCCTTTTGGCAATGGTTTCCGCAAAGCGTGTGTGGGAATTGCAGGCTCTCTCGATAGCCGAGCCCTGCTGACGGTGGAATCCTGATGGCTCAGGTGTTACACTGTGGCCTGATGTAGCATTTTTTCCTAAAGTGTCTCTGGCGGCGGGCAGTACCCAGCCACTCCATCTTGCCCGGTTTGACACCGGTTGCCCCTCTGACCCACGGGCCCTGTTTGTGCCCTTGAGGCATATATCACTGCCACGTCATTCTTCCGAAAGGCGAATAGCCTTTTTTGTTTTCTACGCTGGCTCACGGATAGGTCAGGCACTTTCTAAGCAGCGACTTGCACGCTGGGTCGCGGATTTGATCGACAAGGCTTATGCCTTGCAGGACCGGCCACTGCCGGAAGGAGTGAAGTGCCACTCTACACGGGGCAGGTAAACCTCGTTTGCTGCCATGACTGGGGTGCCGTTGGATGTTATATGCCGTGTGGCCTCCTGGAAATCACTTAGTACCTTTACTCGGTTTTACAGGTGACTATGGCTGCGCCCCGTTCCCTTCAAGGACTTCTGGGGCAGCATTCCTCTACGCCACATTAAGCTGGGTAGTGTGGCCGATTCCTCGTGACCTTGTTGACATAAGTCATCCAGTGCTTGAAGCACCGCCTCTGGCGGTCAGTAGGGATGAAATAGAACGAAAGTTACTACCGTAACTACGGTTCTATGAATCCCGGATGACCGCCAGAGTGCTTAGTCCCTCGGAATCCTTGCTCTCGCGAGAAGGTTGAGGGATTGAACGCCGGGTGCCATGTGACTATATAGAGTCACGTGGGTCCCCGGCAGGTCACAGGTGACTTTGTTGTCATTAGTACTCGACCTGCGCATGCGCAAGAATGATCATTCAGTGCTTGAAGCACCGCCTCTGGCGGTCATCCGGGATTCATAGAACCGTAGTTACGGTAGTAACTTTCGTTCTCAAACAGTTTCATCCAATATCCAAATCATCTGTTAAAAGAACATCGTTTTTTTTTTTTTTTTCCCACCAGTGGGCTTTTTGTGGGCTCTAGTGTCCCTTTTTTTTGATAGTAGGCTGACAGGAAGGGGATAAGGAGAGGGGGGAAGACATGCGGTGAATGTCGTCGGGTCCGGGAGTCGAACCCGCGATGGCCGCGTCGAGGACTGAAGGCCTCCAAATGTGGGTCGTGCTAACTCCTACGCCACCACGGCACGCCCAGAACATACGTTGTTAAAGTTAAAGTTTGATCAGGGCTGATAAAGTGGGGATTGACCAATCTGGGTAGGATCTGGTCTGGTCAATGCAAAGTCCTTGAGAAACTTAAGGTGTGTTTTGATACTTCTTTGGGACAGGTTCTCTGATTTAGTGATTGAAATTCTTTTCAGAGTAGAACTGCTATAAAATAACCACACATTTATGCCTTTTAGAACAGTGGCTTGTTGTCTAGCAGAGCTTTCTCTTTTTCTGTTTGGCTTTAAAATAATCTGAAGATCAGCAAATTATGCAGAGCCAGGATTTATTTACTTTTTTTAACCTGTGGATGTTGCAGCTGCACGACTTGTTTGGAGCAAGTGACAAAATCATTTTACAAAACTTCTTTGATCAGTGAACTTTCCAGTGATGTAATTTTGTTTGTTTCTGATTTTGTCAGTCTTCCATGCAACCAGCTGTCTTAAAGATATCAGGCACTAAAGGGACACCTCAGTGTGATCAGTGACACCAAGACGTACCCCTCACTCATATTTAGGCCACCTCCAAGACTTGATCAGCTTTCTTCTTACTTGACCCCAAGTATGATTTTCTAGACAAGCTCTCCCTGCGAAATCTTAATCCTTTTGATTAAGTTCTGCTTCTCATGATGCATAAACCTCCCGAGGGAACGTTTATCTTCTCTTATTCTAATTAAGCGGCTGAGTGCTTGGCTGACCTCCAGTTAGTCATGCTGCTGTACATTCACATGTGTGATGTCACTTCCAATTAGTCTGGAGGTAATGAGTCGTGTCTGACTCCTGGCAGGAAGAGAGGCTTGGACAATGCCATAAGTCACTCTGGGTGATTATCTTATAATGTTGATATTATTGTTGTCCTGATGTGGAGATAATGCAGAATTTTCAAATCAGCCTTTAAACAAATGCAGCAGTTTAACGTGTGTAAAGTGTGAAAGCATATGTCTTTGCTTGTTGAATAAAAGTTATTACCATTTTCCTATTAAATATGTTTATGGCTGTATTTTTAATATCCAAAACAGGTTTTTATCCTATTTCACATTATCAGTTTTCCCAATAACTGCACAATTGTGTTTCATTTCAACTTTAATTGTTGTGAGTTTGGCTTTACCCCATTACCTCTAATTTTGGCAGTTGGTCTGTTTTTTGACACACAGTAGCCATTCTCTATTGAACAGACGGCTAGGGCCTTGCAGAGACCTTTGGAGGGGCAGAGGCTCAAAGTTAAAAAGGGCACATTGAACAAGATCTTAAAACACCATACAACAACATAGCAACAACCCATATTAATCAAGGATATAATATTTAATAGGATCATACTGTATCACTGTCATAATGTGGGGACAATGCAAAGCAAGTGTAGTCTATGTTTTCCTTGATTGCAGCAAAAACAGCAACTTTGTACCTGACGGTGCTGGAGGGCTGTGCTGATCTGAGATCATAGTTTTTAAACAGACCATAGGAGAGAAGGTCACTGGTTATAAAGTTATGAAATAAGCAAATTTGCTGCTACTTTATTAGATAAAATAATCTAATAAAGTAGCAGCAAATTTAACGCTTTAAAGCATTAAAGGATCTGCTTTAAAAGCAGCTCCTTCCAGCAGGTGATAGACTCTAGAACCATCACTGCTCTTAGCAGACTCTGAAAGTTTTACTTGTAGTATGTTGTTGATTTTTATACACAAACATGGATGAACATCTAGTGCAGTTATTCTTTTCGTTTTTTTCCCCTCCAGGGGGCTTTTTGTGGGCTCTAGTGTCCCTTATTTGACAGTAGGCTGACAGGAAGGGGGTAAGGAGAGGAGGGAAGACATGCGGCAAATATCGTCGGGTCCGGGAGTCGAACCCGCGATAGGCCTCCAAATGTGGGTCGCGCTATCCCCTACGCCACCACAGCACGCCCAAGTGCAGTTTTTTTTTTTAAATTACCCTTCTCTGTTGCTCACATTTCTATTTTGCGCTTTTCTATTATTATTATGCTAATTTTATAATGACACAATTGTATTTTTCTTATCTTATATATTTATTTTTATATTCCCTACTTTGAGTCAAGGTAATTCTTTAGCTGAATTATGTGCCCACTTATGTTTAACTTGCTGCTGGTTCCCACTGTGTAATAAGAAAAATTCCTTCTGTTCTCTTTTAACTCATTTTGAAGTCATTCTTGCTGCTTGTTGTTTTCGTAGTGAGGGTAGAACATTAACTTTGAAATCTGAAATGTTGTTGGTTTCTGCTCAAAAAGGTCCATCCAGATGAATACATTTACTGGGAGTTTCCCAGGATATCATATCTGGAAAAGTATGATCTGAATTACCAAGCTGTCTGCCTTGAAATTGAGTCTTGGAGATAACAGGTCCTGGAGGAGAACCCCATACACACCGTCACAGATTTCTGTGACAGTGTTAAAATGCCATAAAACTGAGATCATTTCAAAGCCCTTTAAACATATAAAGACCTACAGAATTAAGAATGAGATGTCTCTGTATTGGTTATGTGAGTGAAGGCAGACAAGTGAATACTGTTTTCCTTTTACTTTGTGAAAATGTCTGATTGATGGAAATGTCACATTATTGGTGGAAAATGTTGTAAATTGATGTCATGTCTCATTTTATGCATGGCCAAAACGTGACATATTAGCAGGATGTGTATACTTATGATCCTGCACAACCTCCAGTGTGTGAATTATTTAGATGTTTTTACATGATGGAGAAGACATTGTACAACCAGAATTAGAAAGTTGATCTGTATTTTTTTATGCTTGTGCTCCAACTTATTTGCACTCTTTAACAACTCTGTAAATGGATTTAACATTTGGCCTTTCAGTTTGGACTAAAACAGGTGATATCTAATAAACGAGGCTTTTAATCTGAAATTGCCATGATGATAATCAAATGCATTCAATAAATACATAATAATAATAAATGAACAAATCACCAAAACATTTGATAATACATTATTGTTTAGCTTGAAATAATGAATCAAAAATATGATAAGTGCACTTGTTAAAGAAATACACTGGAAAAACTTATTGTGTGCGTGTGTGTTGTTTAGGGAAAAGGCTCAGATTCTGAAGAAAACTAGTATGAAGAGAGTTCTGCTGCTGGGCTCAGGTTACGTCTCCGGGCCTGTGGTGGAGTATCTGACCCGGGATGAGAGGACCCAGGTGACTGTTGGTGAGTACTGGTGTCTTCGCACTGGAAGGCTGGATCTGGTCATAACTGCTGATTTTCACTGACTCTGTTGACTGTTGCTCCAGTAACTGCCTGTTATGCATCTCCAACGTTTCCACCCTCTGTGATCTGTTCTGGTTGGAGCAGCTCACATCCCATCACCATGTGGGTTGAACGACATCCCATCCAGGACAGCACCACGTAGTTGTTGTTTTGTCAGTGTATTTTTAACGCTGAAACACCAGCATTATTACCGTTTCTATATTTCTGACATTCCATGATGGAAAAACTGTAATCTTTTTTTTTTTTTTTTTAACACATTATTATTAGTTTTGTGTTTTCATAATTAGAGAAAAGAACAGAGAATTGCACACTGTATTGCCTATTACATTACATGAGAAGATTATAAGGAAGAGAAACAGAAAAAAAAAAAACTGCCGTTGTGCTATGTCACATTCATGTCAAATCATGTCTTCAATGGTCACCAAGCACAGATTTAAAACTTGACAACAACACAATCATAGCTAGCTGCTGTGGTGATAAGAGAAAAGAATAAGAAAGATGCATAGTAATACAAAAGGAGGATATTCTTTAGTTAAGAACTTGAGACTTTCCACTTTATAGGATTCTGACCTCTCATCACAAGTTGGGTCAGCTCTGTAGGTAAACAGCTAAGCACAGGAGACCACATATCAATGAAATGTTTCTCATTATCCCTAAGAACTGCACTAATTCTTTCATGAGGGAGGACCCTAAATAATTATCTTTATCACTCTGTGGCAGTTGGTGGTTTATTCTTAATCCAGTTGATCAAAATGTATTTTCTAGCCAAAAGCAATAATTTGTCACAAAATTTGAAGTGTGATTGTGTTAGAGTAACTAATTTTGACGCGAGGCCAAGAAGAAACAATCCTGGGTGACAGCTGATATTGACACAAAGCACGTCACTCAGCTCTTTAGAAATTGCACCCCAGAGTCTTTTGATCAGTTTGCATGGCCAGAAATAATGGTAATAGGTTCAAACCTCTCTTCCACATTTATTGCATAAGGGAGAGGACTGGCGATCAATCTTATTCAGTATAAAAGGTGTGAAATGTAGATGATGTAATATAAAAAATGGTAACCTGCTACTACACAAAGGTAACCAGTCCAGTCAGTCAGCATGTTAAAGATGTTTTCTCTGCTCTCTTTTCCATTTAGCATCTGTGCTTCTGAAACAGGCTGAGGAGCTGGCAGCCAAGTATCCCAACACCATCCCCATCATGCTGGATGCCAGCAGCCAGGAGGGACACCTGGACTCTCTGGTCACAGATCATGACCTGGTCATCAGGTATCAGCTGCTTTTCTATTCTCTTTGCACCCAGAGTCATCAGTATTCCTTCTTTTGCGGCTATATTATTATATGTACAATTATTTCCAACTGTGAAGAATTCCCACTATGGCAGACTAAGGTAATAAACTCTGTGAAATTAATGCTTCTAAACTTTCCATCTGTTTCCCAGCATGCTGCCTTACTCTTTCCATCCCATCATCGCCAAACACTGCATAAGAAGGAAGGTGAACATGGTGACTGCCAGCTACCTGAGTCCTGCTATGAAGGAGCTGCAGAGCAGGTGACCAACAAGAATCATGTTGAGATTTAAATCACTTTCCCAAGATTTCACCACCTTATTTTACAACTACTTAAATTAGAAAATAAATAACCTATTAATTAAGTTTTAGTGTCAGAAGTTTATAGTTGCAGGTATAATTATTGATCAAAAATTTTCAGAATGGCTGCTGTGTTGCTGCTATTAATCATGAAGACTAAAATCTGTGATAACCCAAAGATGTCTTTATCTCACCTGATTTAAAATGTTTTGGTTTTTACCAGTGGCAGCTGGTGAAGAACGTTTTAGTGGGCCTCATGTGCCACTAGATGTCCCTCCCTAGTCCAACATAAGCATTCACATGAATTGTCAGAAAATGATTACAATTCTACTGTAATAAAACATTGTTCACACAAGAAAATATCATGAAAGACAAAATTAGCTAAAAGTAAAAGGTCTCTTCTGCAACATCCAAAATATGAACCGCATTATTCCTGTTTCTATATTTCAGCTGTTGTCATGAGTGTCAACAGCTAACTCTGAATCAAACTACACACTGAAAAAATCTGACTAATGTATGATTGTCTACAAATTGAACTCTGAACAAACAGGTTCAATTCTGATCCACCTGTCAGTTAAGAATCAACTGACACCAGGCAATACAGGCCTTCCTACCTAAAAGAAATAAAAAATACACATATTGGAGGAAATAGTCTTGGCTACAAACATAAAATTAACCCAGAAGGATTTATCCAGGTTCTACTGGAGCCACAACACCAAGCAAACCACTGAATTTATTTGACAATCGGCAAAGTTTTGCAGATGTTAGCGTTCAGAGATCTGAGTTAGCAATTAGAACTTCAGCACTGCACCAGAATGGCCATCTGACCCAGCAAACATCATATCAAACATTAACATTACAACAGCAGCAGAAACTCAAAGAAGGCAATAAAAGCACCATCATTATTAGCAATAAAAAAGAAATAGCAACATTTATCCAGAATAGGATTTGTATTACGCTAATCAGAGCAACATAAGCATCATATAAACCACAGCAACATTCTCAACTATCAACAAATGACACCAACTGATGAACAGAAAAAGTAAATAAGAAAAATGGAGCAGAGCAATATCTTAGCTCAAACTGATAAACTCACTGAGGAACAGAAACTGTTGGAAAATCCTTTGTATTGTCATTCAAGATGAAGATTTTGGTCCAAGCATCCCCCTCTGAAAGTTGACCTCACTATCATCAACTTTTTTATCATAGTGACCCAAAACAGGATTTGTTAACAGCTGCTGGTGTGAACTGACCTCAGAGCATTTCTAGAGTGGGTAGAAATAGGAAGAAAAAGCTGCCGCTAAACCAACTGGTTGGCCTTGAAAACCAATGTATTGGAAAAACAAACATTTGAAATATTTTGAATGTGTTAGATTTAAAGTAAAATACATATGTAATAGAAAGAAACCAGTTCACAACCTACAGGCTTGAGAATCTTCCTGTATGTGTGTGTGTGTGTGTGTGTGTGTGAGTGTGGAGGAAGCAGGCATCACCATTGTGAACGAGATGGGACTGGATCCAGGCATTGATCACATGCTGGCCATGGAGTGTATTGACCAGGCCAAGGCTGATGGCTGCACTGTGAGTCAGCTCGCACACTGAGAGAGGGGGAAACATTCCACCTGCCCATAGGGCTTTCTGGTATGACAGAAAGCCCTATGGGGCTATGGTCTATAGACTACAGACTCGTAACAACCTCATATGAATCACTGCTGTCTAGGTGGAGTCCTACAGCTCGTTCTGCGGTGGGCTTCCTGCTCCGGAGTGTTCAGACAATCCTCTTCGCTACAAGTTCAGCTGGAGTCCTTACGGTGTCCTCCTGAACACAATCTCCCCAGCTGTCTTTCTCAGAGATGGCGAGGTATGGAAGCCTCAGAGGAACATAAAGAGTATTTAAGCTTTTCTCAGGCGAATCTGTTCCTGGCGCTGCAGTTTGTCTAAAGGAGAAGTCTGATGAGACCCGTGTGTTCAAGGTGGTGAGCATCCCTGCAGGTGGGACTCTGATGGATTCGACCACAGCAATGGATTTCTTCCCAGGTTTTAGCCTGGAGGGATTTCCCAACCGCGACAGCACCAAGTACGCCGAGCCGTACGGCATCCAGACGGCACACACACTCATCAGGGGAACCCTGCGCTACAAGGTACAGTAGCTACACTATGGGGAAGTTTCTCTGCCATAATTCGAGATCATGCAGATTTTCACTCTTAAGTTTTGATGTTGTTTTGATTCTTTCAGGCATGTTTGAGAAATCCGTAAATCTCCATGGTAACCATCTGTCTGTGCAAGCAAGAGAGTTACTTTTCCCATGCAGCTCCTCATTGGAGCTGCAGTCTCCAGTCGAGCGACTGCACTCAACCCCTTCAAACCTGCAGCAGGGGTTCCACCTATAACTAGGTGGAACTGGGTTTCTGCCCAGCTACTCATATTACTAAAAGTCCTACTTTTCAGTACAACACTGGTAAAAAAAAAAACTGTTGTTAGCGACTGAACAGAGAAACATTGTTGTGATCACGTGCTGAAGGCGGAGTGTCAGAAAGCCCAGAAGCTTCTTAAAGAGACCGAGGACAATTTCAAGGTGTTAAAACCATAGTCAAATTTGTTAAGTCATGTTTGATTTATACAATGCTGAAAAATGCTGAGTGCATGGAAAATACAAAATTCTGCATCTTTAAATATTGCCTTCTGTTAAATGAAACATGGTAGTGATGGGTTTCCTTAGGATGAGATTTTTTCATATGGACCTTTAAGTTTAGAAATTAAGTTTTAAAATGTCAGAAAATAAATCATGTCACATCTCCCATTCTGTTATGAGTTTTATGAGTTTGTGCATAAGTTATTTCATTATGACACACTTCAAAAACTAAAGCAACAACAGAAACACAACTGACTTTACATCTGTGACTTTGATTGTTAACTATAGCCAAAGAAGACTCTGATGGTCCCAGAGTAGAATGTCAATCAGGATGAGGTCTGAGGACAGAACCAGTGGAACTCAGTCAGTTCTTTTCTCATGATGCCATCTAATTTTTGAAGTGCACCCGTTTCTCCTACAGCAAAACAGCCCCGTAGCATGATGCTGCCACCTCCATGCTTCTCTGTTTGGACCCAGAAGTTGCCTCATTGTTATGACAGCTGGACATCCCATTCCGGCCACGCCTGCCTATCATTGAACAGATGAGCCTGTTTGTACTGTAGGGGACGTAAAATCAGGAGTTTACAAAGACTAATATAACTATTTAAATCCACTATAATGTCTGTATGTAAACTTCTGGTTTCAGCTGTTGGTGAATTTCAGGATGACCATTGTATAAATATGAAGAGAAATTAGGATGTAAATGATGTTTTAAAAGCACATTTTGTTTTCGGTAAGTACTTAGTTTTTTTTTCTTGGCATTTACTCACCTGTCTGTTTAACAGGTGAGTAATGTCCTGTTTTAGGCCTTATACTCATAAAATGTCTAAAAGCAGCCTGCAGGTTCGGTGCTGATGGAAATGGTCCTCTGGTTGATTTTGCCTCCTGTCAGTGTTTGTCTCTCATCAAGTTCCTGTTGTGTTCCACAGGGCTTTTCCAAAGCCATGGGTAGTTTTGTTAAGCTGGGACTGATCAATACCGAGCCCAATCCTGTCCTCCAACACCCTACGTCTACCATCTCCTGGGTATGAATCGCTCCAGCAAATGGTTCATAAGCAGACCTCTGCTCTGTGCTCTCTTTTAGTTTAATTAATGTTTTCTATCTCATCAAATGACAGAAGTCTATTGCTGCCAACACTTGTTTATCAGTATCAAGGCTGCAGTGAACAGAGGCTTCTCATACTCATGACTTAAAGGCAAATAGTGTTAGCTTTTATGCTTGTGAGAGTTCAATCTTTTCAGGATGTTTACCAGCCATCAAGTAGTTGATAGATTTTTCATCCTGCTACTAATCTGCCTGAAAACACTCCATAATCTTTTCTTTTGAGATGAGATGAAAAATGAAAGAGGTAAAATAAATTAGCACTCTTAGAAGTGTAGGCATGGAGGCTGGGAAAAAAGTTAAGAGACCATTGATGAACTGAAGAGGAGCACAGAGACAAACTCCACCACAGATAGAGAATTAAGTATTCTATAGGTTTAAAATTGTTCAGGTGCTGGAGAAAATAAATAAGTAAAAAAACATTTTACTGCTTGTTCATTTCCTTTCTTGTGTGCAGAAAGAGCTCCTCTGTCATCAGATGGGCTTGCCCTCCTCCATGTCCCCAGAAGCTTTTGAGGAAGCAGTCTGTAAGCAGGTTGGCGAGGATCAGTTCAGAATGGACACCTTGAGATGGTGCGACACCAACATAGCAACTCCACACACACTCACTGACCAGAACAGGCCAGTCCAGTTGACCACCCAGAAAACATGTTCTAACCCAGTGTTTTTCAACCACTGTGCCGCCGTGGGTGATTGTCAGGTGTGCCGTGGAAATTATCCAATTTCACCTAATTGGTCTAAAAAGATTTTTTGAAAACAAATTAATCATCTGCAAATAATATGCCATTTTCGAGTGTCTGTGTTGTAGT
>CAEFZX010005231.1:0-15807 GCA_903066825.1 Alfaro cultratus | reverse complement strand
TATAGCTCCTTGCTACTACTCTCTGTTTATACATAACCCCTTATAGTATATACATACACAGTTTTGTACACCTGTAAATAAATATTTATATCCTGTATAGCACTTCTGGATTGATGCAAACTACATTTCGTTGCTTTGTACTTGTGACAGTGCAATGACAATAAAATTGAATTTATTTATTTATTTAATTTTATTCTTGAAGGTACCTGGAAGTGGCCCAGTTGATGTTTTGACAGGATTTACTTTGACTATGTTTAGTCTGAGACGTTTTGAGTTCTCCAGCAGCTCATCACAGACATACAGACCATCACTGAGGAAGTAGTTCTCTGTACTGGTCAACCTGGAAAATAACAACAGGACAGACATAACGTAACATTTAACCTTCTGTTCTTTCTGTTTTTTACTAGAGAAACTGAGAAAAGAGGATCTCAAATTTTTACTGTAAAAACTTCACAAAGTCTGGTGTTCTGTTTAGCTGCGACAACTTCCTGGAGGGGTAATCGGCTGAACTGCTGTTCCCAACAACTTCATATAAATTATTCTCTTGGCTCTGTCTTTTGATGTTTAACCCCATCTCTCTCCCAAACATAACTATTGGCAGAGATTTTGTCGCAACTAACATTCTCTCTTTCATCCTATAACCTTTAAAACCAGCTCTGAGCTTATTTGATAAGCTGTGCTTCTCTCTGAAATGAAGCTGCTAAAGAAGCTACGTCTGGATGTTTTTACTTTTCTCTAACACTGAAAGTACTCCTGGATCAGTGCTTCTGTTTCTTTTGTGTGTATGCTCTGTATTCTTAAGCATCCACTAAGGTGTGACAGACGTTGTTGGAGATGTTGGAGGTTTTTTTCTGTATGCATGCTCGGCATGAGAGATTGCTGAATAGTTAATGACACAAAGCAAGCGGTTGTCTTCTGTTGCTACATGTCCGTCCAGAAGGAGTGAATTCTGCAAGTCAATGACTTGATGCGACCTGCTGAGTTTCCTTATATTAAAACTTTGACCAGTGATAATAATAATAAACTGAACATGACTTTATTGGTTGATAATTAGAATGAATTGGAATGGGTGTATTAATATTTTAATTGCCTTTTTTATAAAGTGCCTTGAGATGACAAGTTGTCAGTTGGCACTTTGTTAATAAACTGAATAAAATCAAATGTAAAGCATGTAAGGCTCAAATGGTCCCTTGCCGACATGCTTTACAGTCATTTGTCTGTAAACATCCCTTTGACCCTGGGACACTTTGGGATGAGGAATCTGACAAGAGAGGTCAGCAACCTTTTAAATTCAAAGAGCCACTTTTTCCCCGTTGCCACAAAATAAAATTTGTCTTGAGCCACATAAAAGACAAATTTTAGTTTTTTTAAAAGTAAATTAAAACATTTGTTTTGAAAGCAATAAAACTAAAAGTTCTATTTTCAAATTTCATGACAAAATGAACCATTTAAAGTTTACAAAGGGAAAAAAACTATTAACTATTAGTTGTGAAATAAGACCAGGTGAGTGATGCCTTTATATAAGAGAAAGATGAAAGATACACAGGCCACTTAAAAATGTAAAGCACATAACTTAAAGCTAAAAGAAACAACTTTTAAAAGCCTCAAAGCATTGCTGTCCTTCTGTTGTAGATACTCTATGCAGATATTGCAAGTGTAATCTTAGCAGTGCTAAAATTTTAGAATGCTAAAATTACACTGTCTTATTACCTTTATAATTCAAGACAAATTCTTTATTTTGTTTTGTTGTAAAGGAGCCACAGTGGAGGAACCAAAGGGCCACTTGTGGGTCTGAAGCCTCAGCTTGCAGACCCCTGAACTAGACTGACTTAGCAATAAATACACATTCCTTTCAACAAAAATAACCATTTATTATCTGTGTTTATCTTACCTGATGGTTGTGGTAGATGAGTCTCTGCCAACATTAAATGTGTGCTCTCCTTCACTGATCTGTTGAGACCAGTAAGGATGCAGCCACACCATGTAGCTCAGATGACCAGCATACACCATAGGCATTATCCAGTTTTCTATACTCAGCTCACTAAAAGACAAAAGAAAAATAAAACTCTTATCAAGTGTCCATGTATTAGAGCAGATTCAGCAAAATGAAGGTAGGAAAAAAAAACAATCTTTTGAACAACAGGCCTGATTCCTTTTAAAGTTTTCTAAAAACAAATGCAAAAAGAGTTTATTTGGTTGGGTGAACAAACTCCTGCCTAAGATCAGTAGTGCACTGCTGGCAAATATTTAGTGAGGAAGAGAACCCACTTGCTGTATGTCATGTACTGTAAGTCAATGCAAAGTTATTGATCACAGACTGTATGGGCAAAATCTTTATCTCTAGGTTGTAACAAAGAGCAGAAAGCTGAAGTCGTTTCTCCCTATATCCCTACATGTAGGGAGAAACGAGTCCATGTATTAGTAGCAGGTTGCTACGATCAATAGCAGCCACACAGGCTAGAAGAAAACAAACGCACCCAGTAAAACACTTTCTTTTTTTTTTTTACTCATATGGCAGACTGTTTGTACTGGGTGTTTTGTTGTAATGTTTTTACCGCTAAGCATCAAGTCTGTTTTATACTGGGCTTTGTTAAACTTTTATTCTGTCACTGACCAATTGTTGGTTAGTCTAGTCAATCAAGAAATATTTTAAAATCTTTGTTTCGGTTTTGCGTATAATGTTTTATAGTACGTTTGAAAAGATTTGTCAACATGTTCTAAACTACTTCCTAATATTCCTGTCTCCGGGTCAGTTATTGAACAAACTGATTGCATAATTTTTATTTATGTTATTTTTTTTACAAATTTTTGTTGCAATAGTTTTGTTGCCTTCTGTCCCGTTTCAAAGAAGGATTCTTTTAGGAATCTATATATTTTCCTTCTACTACTACTTCTTGCACTGAAATGTGCCAATACATTTTAAATGTATTTCTCCCAACTGTGAAAACAACAATGTATTATTCTGCTGCTCTTACCTGAGGAGTTTCTCCTTATCAAACACTGTGTCAGCAGGCATGTTGACAGGGATAAGAAGGTCAGGATGGGAGTCTAAATGAACCAGTCTGATATTGTTGAGTGGAAGATGTCTTGATGCAATGGCTCGATAGATGTGATGGACCACCTGCAACAATATATAGAATTTACACACAATATTGTTTTACTATATAACATTTATCAAAACAAAAAAATATTTAGTATTACTCTAATCTGTAACCATTCGTTAATTGTACAGATAAATAATCCATATATTTAAATAAAAAACCTGTGCCTGTTGTATTGGTGGGATTTACTTTCTTACAGTCTCCATCTGATTTTTACTATTATGTGAACATGTACGCTTCCATATCCCCGTCACTTGGTTCTGATGGAGCTCAATTTCCTCACAGAGCGACAGTAAAGTCCATTTTTATTATTCTCCAGACATTATTAAAGTAGTCATTTAAATTGGTAATCTCTAAATTAGCCTGAACTTTCAGTGTCAATGCTTTTGTTATCCTCTTCAGGGCTGAATATCTTAGTTTTCATTCAGTCAGTTTGACATTATTCATATAAGAGAATCTTATTCAATTTCTTTCGGATAGCGGTCGGTAAAGAATAAAGATGCGTTCTTAAAGGTTTGTCAAGCTACTTGTACTGAGCGTGTTGCTGTCACTATTCGACCAGTTTCATGTTGGTTCTGTAGTCACTGACCGAAGAAAAACATCCTTACATGGTGGTGGTCCTCCACTATCCACACAGGTAGCTTATCGTACAACCTTTTCCGCGCCAAGGAATTCATTTCTGCATGAAGTTTTTTCCCTAACGGACTCTTTAATCAGATTGACTTGAGCAAGCTAGCAGTAAACCTTTTTGTAAGAAAAGAGCAGTCATGTCCGCGCGCGACAAGTAACCGGAAATTCACGCAACAGTTTTTATCGTCGGTTAGAAACAAGAATGAAACAGAAAGGTTCTGAGTCGTAAACCAATCAAATAATACTACAAAAAAGGAAACATTTATACATATAAAGTTTAACGGCTACAGCTGGTTGTAAATAGGAAACATTTCTAACTATTTATCAAAATATGTCATCAATGTCCTCATAGAGAAGATGTTTTATCAAGTATATTTAATATTTATTGTTTTTATTGTGGCACCATAGCTTTCCCTTTAAATTTGATCTATTTGCCCTTAATCAAATAACCTCTGTTTGTTTGTATGCAATGTTTGTATTGTATGCGCAAATTGGTGAACAAATGATATTTAAAAATCTCTGCAAATCTGCAAAAAATTAATCTCAGTCCTAAATTCATATGTTTAAACCCTAGGATTATTTTCAATTGAAATAACTTTTTTGTTTTCTGTAATGTTTGCTCAATTATCCCTGGACAGTTTAAATTTGATCTATCTTTACCTTTATTAATAATACCGATGGAGAGCAATTTTATTTTATAAAATTTATTTTAATTTATGAATAATTTATAATAAGCAAATGAATTTCATTATTATTCAAGATGTCTGTCTGGTTGTAGCTGCACCAGGCTGGTTATAGCTATGCAAACATGTGCACATTCACATGCCTGTGCACGTATGACTCAGCACTCACCCAGAAACAAACCAACTACCTGAATCTGCTGGTAAATTAGGAAAATTAACTATTGCCAACCTTAAACTGCAGCCCTCAATGTAAGAGAGAAAAATGTTTTGTCAGGTTTTATGAGGTCAAGGTGCTAAAGTGTTTATTGAGTTCCTATTATCACCAGGTTTAACCTTGACAGTTGCAAACACCAAAGATGGGATAATGATCTTCAGTTTGTTTGACCTTGTAACACAGCAATTTCCACAGAAATTGACACATCATTGTTAGAGTTCTTTGCACTGATATAAATGTTTACAACCTTCCCATATGTTAGCATATGAGGGCTTAGAGATATATGTCAATTATTTAAAATAAGGTAGCTAATTTAAATAATCAAATCATAAGAACCTGACTATTTGTTCATCTTTGCAAACTTATCAGTGAGAGAAAATAATTTAAGTATACATCAAATAGCAGAAATTCTAGTCTATTCAGGACATCTGGCTTGTTATTTATAATATAACATCATGTGAGGTAGCATGTGAGGTTTTCATGGAAAAATAATGTATAATGATAAAATAATTTATATTGCTATTTTCACCCTATGTACTATAAAGTACCTATTTTTTTATTTAGCTTAACCAATTCTGATTATTTTTCCCTCAAAAATCGCTGAATTTTTGCATTTTCCCATTCGGAAGCGCAGCTGGTGAGGCAGCAGCGAGCTGAACCTCACCTTTGATTGATCAACTTCTCACTAACTGCACTGGCTGCCATTCTATGGGATATTGCTCCTCCTCTCTGTACGTTGCCAATAAAATGGCAACAAAAAAAATTTAATCTATGAACTGATTTTTCATAATTTAGCTTATATAATATAATGTACAGTGTTTTTTGTCACCAACTGTGTGTGTAACGTGTTTCGTGTGCTGAGGAGCGATCAGAAATGACAGAGAACAGATTCGAGGTGAGTCAGGCAGTTCTCTTGCCTCATGGCAGGGGGCGCTCATGATCTCAGACATTGTGACTCCACAACTGCAGAGTAAGAGACAGTAACAGCGAGCTGGCCATACAGTAAAGTCAAGTGCAGTGATATATTATAGTTTTCTCCTCTTACCACAGCAATTGTGGTAAGAGGATTATTTGCGATTATTAGTAATCGCAAAAACCATAACCTAAAACCATACTATGCAACAGACTGAACGTTCTGCTCTTTGTGTGGGAAATATTTTAGTGTTTGTTTTTTGTTTTTTTTGCGGCGTTGTTGTCAGTTGCTATGGCAACGAGTCTGCGCATAGCTGCACTGATACAGAGCCAGAAAGAAGTGGTTTTGAGTTGTAATTTGGCGGTTTTTCTCTTTGCTGTGGAGCACAGCACTAAATTAATAATATCTACATGTCCAAGTTTGATTGAGTTAACGGAATTATTCTACGCCGGCAGCGTGGCTATGCATATGTTGAAGAATAGTCTCTTTCCTTCCAAGTTTGTCTGCATGCGTGGAATTTCCTCATGTAAACAATAACAGGGAGTCTATATCTGATTATGATTTGACCTCACCAGCTGGCCACTCCAGCTATGAACCTCACCGCAGGTCACTGCTCCCTAAATGCACGATCAGTAGTTTTTGCAGGTACATCAAGTCTTAGCAGCTGTTTATAGTGTTGACTGAAATTGTTGTAGCTTAATAATTTATCATTTATTCATTTAGAACTTTTTGCTTAAATGTTTGCCACTGGAAAAAAAATCACTGCACTAAGTAAAAGTGTGAGTATGGGTCTAGTTGAAATTACTTTAAATCAAAATGAGTAGTACAGTACAATGTTTTTATTTCAAAGAGAAACAGGTTCCCTTTTTTAATTCAAATCAGTTCAGTTTATTTATACAATGCTAATTCACAGTACATTTAGTCACAAGGCCGTTTACAAAACAGTCAATCCAATCAAATATTACAAATTCCAAGTCAAATACTCACATTCCAAATGGATCCTTGTTATTAAACAATCCATCTGTCCGTCTGTCCATCCATCCATTGATTCATCCACTTACTCTGAGCTTGGGCTGCTAAAGTAGCAGCCTAAGTGAGAGGCCCAGACTTCCTGGTCCACAACCACTTAGGTCAGCTCCTCCAGGGGAATCCCATGGTGTTACTAAGCCAGTCAAGAAACATAGTCCATCCATTATGTCCTGGGTCATATTGATCAAGAATTTAATATTTAATCGGACCATACTCTGTCATTGTCATCATGTGGGGACAATGCAAAGCAAATGTTGTCTATGTTTCCCTAAAAGGTATAAAGTTGCTGTTTCTGCTGCTGTCAGAGCTGGAGGGCTGTGTTGATCTGAGACTGTAGCTGTTAAACAGACCATAGGCCATACTTCACTGGCTATGAATATGAAGTATATTATGAAATAAGCTAATTTACTAAATAAACCTTAATAATGTCTGTTTAATCTCCATAGCAACTTGTCTGCAGACTGCTATAAAGATCAGAAAAGCTGAGACTTTTTAACTACATAATTTTTGATATTAGCACCTCAAAGATCTAAAATTGTAAGATTGAGAGATGTCAAGGGAAAGAAAACTCAGTCGCTGCCAGTAGGCCCCTCCAGACATTCAGGGGCCTTTATTAAGGGTTGAATTGTAACATAGACCATAGATCTAAAACTTTAGCATTCCTTTATTGAGAATGACAATGCTATTAAATTTTATTCAATGTGTAACGCTAGTTAAGGCTAGGCGCCTGACTACGGCCAAATATGATAATAGGCAACCAGAAAGGTTCGGCTGAGGAGCCCCTGTGTGAATAAAACACCAACAGTCAGGTAGTAAGGTTAAGTTATTGTATTCAGATGTATATATTTTTTTCATATATTTAGGAAGGTATTCAATAATAATATATATTTATATTTTTCTATAAGTATAAACAATAAACACAACAGGAAGACAACAATAACAAAAAATAAATAATAATACATAAATAAACAAATAAACCCTGATGACACCCAAGAGTTTTTCTCTTATTCAAGTCCGTTCTTTTATATGCAGAGTGATTAAATATCCATCAATCAACAATCCGACTGTTTTTTATTCCATGATCCAGGGCAATAGGTCCGGGGAAATAAAGCAGTTTGGTTCAATTTAGTCATACCGCGAAGCTGCGGTGATCCGGTAGCTCACCATCCTGGGTTGAAACCGGGGATGGAAAAAAAAAAACAACCCTGACCTAAACAAGGTCATAAATAAAAGCAAAAATTTGCATTTAACAGGGTTAAACTGCTATCCAAAATAACTAAACATTCATAAAAAAATAGCTATATTCCATAAAGTATTTCTCAGGAATTATTCAAATGAATTTCAAGTTAATCACATTAATGTTACAGATAGAAGTCAAGTTACAGATCAATTAAAGTTGCAGATCAATTAAAGTCACAGATATCAAATTAAAATGCACTTCCATTGACTTAATTACTGTTTCAATAAATAATGAATTGGTCTTTTGTTTTGTTGCGCAACTCCAAAGAAATGAACCAATTCAAGAATTCTATTGGCCGGTTAACAAAATCAATGAAAAGTAACTAAAAGTATCCTTAATGGACAAATTTACAAAAATCAAAGGGCTTGCTTAATTCTTTGAGAATATAACTTCTATTCGGCCACAAAATTAACAAAACGAGAATGATCTTTTAGTCTATAAGATCATTTTAAGATGCCACTAAATAGGTTTTAAGTGAGCCACCGCATTTCTACTATATAAAAAAAACAAAAGACGTAAAATAAACGACTCACCGTCGAGTTGTCGTCAGACTACACCCAATGTATTCCATCGGCTGTGTTAATTGGGCTCGATTCAGCAATGTTCTTCAGCGATTAAGGAAAACGCCAACACAAGCAGCTAGCCACAGGGACAGCAGCAATGAAGCTGACCCGAAATTTAAAGTGTGCTGTCAGTTTGACCCGCCAAAATAAAATACGGTTGATTATTTTGTGCAGGTTACAAATGCATTCAGCAGAGATAAAATTTCAAACAAATTGGGAAGTTTATTTTGTAAAATTTACTTTGTATTTAAACACTGTTAGTTATGCTCATGTTCTCAGCATTAAGGAGGGCCTAAATCAGACATCTCCGCCAACTGCTCCAGCACACCAATACTAATGAAGAGCCTTCTGGTGTAGGTGCATCACTGAGGTGCGAGGACTTTTTTTCTCTCTCTGTTGTCTTATGGCAGACAGAGACCAAATTTAATTGTACAACAGAAGTTATGACTTACAACATCTTCATGACACGCACATGTAGGGTAATGGGTGTACACTGTAGACACACTTAACAGCATTCAGAGAGGGTTCTATTCAATCAGCTTCACTTCTGGTGCCTGCTCCCATTTCCCAATGTTGTTGGTAGACATGGAGGGTTCTGGCTAAGGATGTGTGGGGAGTGTCCAGCTAATCTCCCATGTCCTTATAAACTCTATGCATCAGCACCACATTTGAGCAGTTGAAGACAGGAAAAGCCTGGAGATTTTCCACACCCCGTTTTGGGGTTAGAGGCTGGGCAGAGGAGTGGTCTGTCTGGACTAGGGTTGGGCATCAGGTCTTCAGGGGTCGATTGGGGCTGGGGTTTTGGTTCTCCCAGGGTCACTCAGATTTTGATTCATGGCTTCAGTGTCTGGTCCGCCAGCCGAGAGGCTGCTGGATTTCAGCAGAGAGTGGCTGTGTCGGCTCCACATCTAGGAGTGTGGCTTCACTTTGGTGGATGGTCTGGCTGGTCAGCTATGTGCGCCATTAACGATGGGGGTGTGTTGTGGAGTGGGGTATGCTGTTGGCATTTTTTGTACAGGTGTCCCGATACCAGTTTTTTCCCAACCAAGTACAAGAAATTCAGTTTAAATACTTGTTACCGATTAATGATATTGAGTCATTAGCAAACACAATAACTTTTGAAAACAAACTTATTTTATTTAGAACAGTCTGACTCTTCTTTTTAAGCCTACAGTCTGCCTGACTGTTTTAGAAAAACTTAAATAGAGCATGACACGCCAGTGGTACCAGGTGCACAGTAGTACCACAGTCTTCAACTGCTTTATCAATTTACTAATTAAAGATCCACTTTATGCTAGAGTTTAGATCTATAGCCTGAGCCCAACTCGAAATTTGGACTGGATTAGACCAAAGGTTATGACTTTATGGTTCGGTCAGGCTTGGGCTTCTGTGGCACATTTAGTAAGCCTGCAATACATACACAAAGAAAGCCAAAAAAGAATGTGCGATAAAGTTGTGTTAATCTACTTAATGTAGTCTAAACAGAAAATTTTGTAGTTCCTTGTTTTGGAAAGAAAAGTGCAGATGTTGATTAGTGTCTTGTTTCTGGAAAGTCTTTTAACCCCCATGCAGAAGCAAAGTGTTATTTGCTGTAGGAGAGAATGTGCAAATCTGGGACTGGTACAGCAGTATCTAAAAGGAAAACAGAGTTATGCCCGTTTTCCATTAGCTCTAATTCGGCAGCCCTCTACTTCGTAGTGATAACTTTTCCAGACTTGGCACCCGGTAGGTAGCAGTGGGGAGATCTGCTACCTCCTGGTGGTGGGGAGTATTGAGCCCCACCTTGAAGCGTTATATGCCATGTGTTGTGACTCATATCTGTGCGACTGAACAAGAGTTGTTAATTTTTCTGAGACTAAAGAAGAGAGAGTTGAGATATTTTTTATAGCCTGATTGTTTTCTTCAAGTTTCTTGTTCATTTTAATGCGCTGCTTAACTGTTTAATTGCGAGAAATTACATCTAGCTATTTTAGAAGAATAGGATGTCACATAATAGAAATATTCTTTATTGTCCCACAGCAGGGAAACTCTGGTGCAACGCCTGCAAAACAATTGAAGTACTTAAATTTATACAAAAATAAAACATCCATCTAAACACATCCAAGCATTTGCATTACACCACTGATACTGACATCCACAATCCATTGTTGTTTTCGTTAATAAATATTCCTTTTTGTGCACTTTAACCCCTGCATGGTCTCCCGTTTTTGTTATGACCTTGAGCCAGTCGTAACAAGCAATAAAAATAAAACTAATTGATGTCTTCCAAGCTGTATGTGGGCTATCTGAGAACTGACTGCGGTGCATTGAAGAGTTCTGGACAAGAGGCTTTGCAGCGTAATCTTATGCTGCTGAACCACTGCTGTGGGTTTATTTAAAATTCAAATTCAAAAATACTTTATTAATCCCAAAGGGAAAATAAATGCTGTAGCTCATCAAGCTTCTTCAAATTGATAAGTACTTTTGAAGATGGTGATGGCTGTCAGCAGGAAAGGTACCACACTGAACCTGAAAATGCCTCTGACTGAAGATACTCTGCCTTTCCAAGACAGTCTTGTGAAGAGGACAGTCAGGGTTGTCCATAATGTTCTTGATTTTATGAAGAATCTTTCTGTTGGCCCACCTGAA
The DNA here is from genome assembly GCA_903066825.1 of Alfaro cultratus. NCBI lineage: Eukaryota > Metazoa > Chordata > Actinopteri > Cyprinodontiformes > Poeciliidae > Alfaro > Alfaro cultratus. The sequence continues at coordinate 4,806 of CAEFZX010005231.1, read as the reverse complement.
TAAGCAGACAAGCACGTCAGGATGTCAGGACCCCTACAGTTTGCTTATCGCCGTTGAGTTGGAGTTGATGATGCCATCATACACCTGCTTCAATAAACCCACTGTCATCTGGACAAAGCAGGCAGCACTTCAAGGATCATGTTCTTCGATTTCTCCAGTACATTTAACACAATTCCAGGGTTTCCCCCAGAAAACTCACTAAGCCCGGTGATCGGGGCTTTGTATTAAAAGATGTTGAGTTGACACGAAATGTAAAAATATTACAGGGTAATTAATGTGTTACGGGAAAACATCACCTGTGAAATGCTATTTAAGCCCCACAACGATAGAGTCTTAAAAACAACAAATAAAAAGAAAATACAATGAAAATGAATATTTGGACTTCTGTTTAATCCAAATTAAGTCAGCAGCTCCAGAAGGCCCCCCAGACCTTCAAGGGCCCATAAATGCTAATATTTTGTCACAGATATATACATCTAATATTTGTTTGTTAAGACTGTCAATGCTGCTAAATTTGATTTAATGGTTTCAGAATACATAAATGGAAAGATCTGAAATTGTTGAACATTTAAATTTAAGATTTTAAGGAGCTGGCAAGTTTACTTTGTAAAAGTTCAAAGAACAATCTTCATAATTAGATTGTTTTGTTACCATAGCAACAGTCTGATGCTGTGAGTTTAATCTTTGAGTGCAATGCAAACCGTCAGATGCAGTTGTCATATTGAACCCTAAGGATTAGGAAAGGGATGTCACTTAAGCTCATATGTGAGGCAAGGCAGGCGAGCGAATACTTTTGGCAATATTTTGTATCATTTTGCTTCAGGCAATAACTGTCTTTTCAATTGGCCAAAAATTACAATTGAGGTATGGAAGGTAAAAATGTTTTAGTATTTCAAATAGCATGTATACCAGTAGTATGACAACACAAAATTTCCTGGGCTGCTTGGACAAAGACACATGACAGAAATTATGGAGGAAAAAGGCCTTTAGGAGGCAGCTGTTTTACCTGTGCAACACACACACACCAAAGCAATACAATGGAACATACAGTAATAGCATTGAATCTGAAAAAGATTTTTAGTCAATAAAGCAATACATCTGCACTTCATCCTCATCTTAGTTAACTGTTGGCCACTCCAACTATTGCCTGTGACTTGTGTCTTGACTTGTGAAGCCACCATAAATGCCACACATTTTATAAAAACAAAAAGCTAAACTTTGAAACCCATTTGTTTTTTGCTACAGAAGTATTATTACTAAATACATTTCCTAAGCAATTTAATCCATGCAGTCAACTGTTCTCACTGCAGCTGTGCAAAGGTCTCATAGCTATATGATAACCAGATAAAAAGCTGACAACTAATAGAAAATATATTTATTGTCCTTAACCTTGACCTTGACATGGTTACAGTTGTCAAGGATAGTGCCTGTTGCTTTATATCAGCAATTTAAGCAGCCCAATTTCAAATCAATAGTAAGCTGACCTTGCACCTTGCATTAAGTATACTGGCAACTGCTATAATTCATCTAGTGCAAAAGTGAAACCAAATGTTTATTATTAAATAAAAAGTTCCATGTCATTCTACAAGAAAATGTGCAGTGTGAGTATCTATGATGAATATCATGAGCTCATTACTACCACAGACCAAGTATTGTGAAAGAAATGTCCTTCCAAAGACTTTTTTCTAAACACACCATAGATTGGGTAACTTGTTTGACTTGTCAGATTTACAGACAGTTCTCTAAATAACATCCGTTTCTTAGAATTTACTGTGACGAAATATTGGTGGATTCTAACTCTCTGTTATCAGAAGGATAGTTTACATTTTGAGGGGTTGTGTGCTGTGATTGCTAGTAGCAAGTGTCTTTCCTGCTGTAGACAGCAGTGATTGTGCTCTCAGTACAGACATATGAGTTGTTTTGACTTTTATTTGACGTTCCTTTTAAATCCAACATTTACACAAAATTAATCCACAGGTTATGGGGGAATTTTACTGCCATAGGTCAAGAGCACACATTTTCAGTTTGAAAGCAGAATTTAATCTTTGTTCCCAAAACTTGTAATGCATGAACTCAAAACTTCTGATCTCTTTGAAATATTGGGTAACACTTTATTTGACAGGTTGTGAATAAGACTGTCACAACATGACACCTGCCATGAACATAAATATTCATGAATATTTATGACTGTTGTCATAAAGAGTCATTCGGTAATAATGACACTTTTAGTATAAAGTTGACATTATTCAAAATGTCTTTGTTATGACAACTTGACATTAACCAAGAAATCATGGTCTGACATAAATTTGTTATAAAAGCATTACTGATTAAATTTTAGCTTTAACAACATAAAGCTACATAATTTTTAAAGTCAATGTTCCACCCAATACAACGGTAGTGTTATAATGGACATTGGGAGCCTCTGAAGGGTGTGTTTGTTTCCTTCTAGTAGGTGTGTCCGTGTAGCTACTATCAATTGTAGTAGCATCCATATGGTACCACCTGCTTTTCTGCACTGTAAGGGGAAACAATGTCAGCTTTCTGCTCCAAGGTAAACTTACAGTGAAACTATGCCCAAATCAACTTTTATTTTTTACTGATAAACTGTCTAAATAGGCTATTTAGGGTTCTTCTATTTTTATGTTTCTGAGCAAATGTTGACATACTTGTGCAATTCATTTAGTTTGGCATAAAAGTGTCTAGCACAATTGGAGAGGCGAAGAGTTTCTCAGGAAGTTGTCAGTTTGGAGTTGTAGGGGTTATTTGACCAAGTTCAAATAACTTGGACAGCAGCACAGGAATCTATAAATACTAACCAAATTCAAATCTAAACAATATTTAGGTTTTAGTTGAACTTCTATGGGTCTCAACAGTTTGTTTAATGAGGAAAACACCCATTTGTGATGTCCATAATGATAATAACCTCTATTTAACCAGATAAGAACCTCGTTGAGTTCTTTTCTTCAAGAGGTACCTGTCAAGATAGCAGCACCATTTACTTCCAGAGGAATCCATTAATCTAGTTATAAAAACATAAAAGCATAAAAATAGTGAAAACAGCTAATGAAAAACATAAAAACTCTTCCTTGCGATCTTTCACCAAGACTCACTTTCTGTGTCAATTTAGACTCTTGTTGAAATTGATTCCAATCATAGGGCCAGCACATTAAAATATTTAAATGCTCTCTTTCGCAGACCTGTCCTAAGTCTTTGAACAAGCACATGGGAAAATTCCTGGGAATGAAATCCATACTGGGTGTGGGACTTAACCATCAGGGCAGTCAGATATGAGGGAAGGAGTTCCAGTGTACATATATTTAAAAAAGGATCATATGTGACTGTCAATGAACAGTATAAGAAGGACGACCAGCGGCTGCATATAAATGACGATGTTGATCATGATATTCACACCTCATAATTCAACCTGGATAGATTCACACAAAGAAAACGCTGCAATTATTTGTTTAAGTTTATTTGGTAGGATAGATGGACCTAAACTTTAAAACAAGAAATGCAGTGCGTTTTTTTGAAGTTGTCCAACAATCGCTCAGGAGAAAGTCCAGAAGCTTGAGGATGAGCTGAGGGAAACAGAGCTGGAGATCGATCAACAGTCTGTAGAATGGGTTGATCTTTGGGATGAACTGGACTATTTTAACAGTCAACATAAGAGAGCTTGTAAAGAAATGCGGAACTTATCCAGGCAGAATATGGATTTAATGAACGAAAATGCTCTGCTAAGAGAGAGGCTGCATGAACCAGAACAGGAGGTGAACCAGAGACCAGAATCAATTCTCAGAAAACTTGGTAGGAGGGTAGGTACAGTTTTACAAACAATGTATCAGACGGGAACCCTCAGATACTGGGTGCCACCATGGATATTCTAACTCCATGGTGGTCCCATGGGCCTACCACCTGTGAGAGGGGCCAAAGGGGTCGGGTGCAATATGAGATGGGTGGCGGCCAAGGGAGGGGGTCCTGGCGGTCCGATCTTCGGTTGAAGAAACTGGCTCTTGGGACGTGGAATGTCACCTCTCTGGTGGGGAAGGAGCTTGGAGAAAAACTTCCGCACGACTTCAAGGTGATTCTGGTCCACCATCCAGTGTCTCAGGAGGGGGAAGCAGTGCAGCACCAACACTGTTTATAGTGGGGATGGTGTGCTGCTGACTTCGACTCGGGACGTTGCGGGCCGGTGGGCAGCATACTTCGAAGACCTCCTCAATCCCACCAACATGCCTTCCATTGAGGAAGCTAAACCTGGGGACTCTGGGTTGGGTTCTCTGATCTCTAGGGACGAAGTCGCCAAGGTGGTTAAAAAGCTCCTCGGTGGCCGGGCCCCGGGGGTGGATGAGATCCGCCTGGAGTTCCTTAAGGCTCTGGATGTTTCAGGGTTGTGTTGGCTGACGCGACTCTGCAATATCGCATGGACATCGGGGGCAGTTCCCCTGGATTGGCAGGCTGGGGTGGTGGTCCCCCTGTTCAAAAAGGGGGACCGGAGGGTGTGCTCCAATTACAGGGGCGTCACACTCTCAAGCCTCCCTGGCAAGGTCTATTCAGGGGTCCTGGAGAGGAGGGTTCGTCGGATAGTCGAACCTCAGATTCCGGAAGAGCAGTGTGGTTTTTGTCCTGGTCGTGGAACACTGGACCAGCTCTATACCCTCAGCAGGGTCCTGGAGGGTGCATGGGAGTTCGCCCAACCGGTCTACATGTGTTTTGTGGACTTGGAGAAGGCGTTCGACCGTGTCCCTCCGGGGGCCTTGTGGAGGATTCTCCGGGAGTATGGGGTACCGGGCCCTTTGATACGGGCTG
>CAEFZX010005230.1:0-10736 GCA_903066825.1 Alfaro cultratus | reverse complement strand
GGCCTCCATATGTGGGTTGTGCTTAACTCCTATGGCACCACAGCAAACCCTACCAGTAGTATTTTAAAATTCAGATTTCTATGTTGGATCTATATTTAACACTATTCTGTGTTAGATTAACACATTCATAGCGTTAACTTTTGACACTAAAAGCTAAATTTCAACTACTAAGAGTGTTGATTCAACTCTATCATAAATAACACTTTCAAAAGTGTTATTTTAACACGATCAAGACCAATATAGACACTTTCAAAGTGTTGAATTAAAATCCCTAGGAGTTGAATTAACACTTCCAAATTTGCTGTGTACCAACATTACATAAGTTCACACAAACAATTTCTGCAAATTTCCCTCCACATCCAAACACTTGAGGTGTCTTTTAATCAACCACACACTAAAATGTAAATTAAAATTTCGGCTATATTGCCAGCTAAATAAAACACACTCATTTCGTCTTGCTTCACCCTGCTCACTGCAGCTTCACTAAGGCAGGTCTTTTTTGGGAGGTCGCAACCTGTAACAATCATCTTTCAGTTGCTCTTTATTTCAGAGGGAGCAACACAGAAGCTGACATTTAGTGTGGGCGTCATGCCAGATGAACTATATTGCTGCTATGTGAAGTTTCCATCTTTTCAACAAGAGTATCAAGAATTAAACATCAGACCAAAGAATCATGGCTAAGCTTTTTTAATTAAAATGCGATCACATTGTTCTGTCTGACAACGTCACAGACTTCAGGTCTGAGACTCTGATCAGAGCATGTCATAGTATGGACAGTTCATCCAGCACACTCTTGTTGTTAGCCTGATAGAAAGCAGAATAAAGCAACCTGTGAGTCAACTCTGAGAATCACACATCATGCAGTGGACTGCTCGGTTTTCAGCAACAACAAAACAGGAGGAAACAGTTGGGTCAGTACAGTGCAAGTAAGGGAAAAAAACAACTTAAAACATAAGAATCACCTGGAGTTGTCCACAATGTGCTGGACTATCTTATCCAAAACCTTCTCAAAGAGAGCCGTACGGACCCAGATGTGTTTGATGGCCTGGGCAGAGAGAGGCTGAGGGGGGCGGCTGGTGGTGGAGGAGCCTTGTCTTCTCAGAGGTTCATGGCCAACGCTCTGGGCTCTCCTGTAGGGCACAGAGCACAGCAGGTAACAACCGGCCTGGAGACGGGCTGGACCGGCCACCCATCCACAACTTCTACACCTGCTCTCACTCTCAGTAAAACCAGGTAGATAGAATGCATCATCCCATTCCTTCCACTGGCCCCCTGTAGCTCAGGGAATTGACTTCAAAATACTGAACAGCTCAGCATCAAAATACATTAAAGATCTGCTGTTGTATCAATCTTCCAGACCTGTCTGATCGTCTGGTTCTGGTCTGCTCTGCATCAACGGAACCAGAACCAAACATGGAAAGCCACATTCTGTTCTTATATTCCTCTAATCTGTAATAAACTTCCAGAAAACTGCAAACCAGCTGAAACTCTGAGTTCCTTTAAATCAAAACTAAAACCCACCTGCTTTTAATTTAAAATTAATGGAATGTTAATCAACATGCTGATGTACATTTGTTTTATGATTTTGATGATGGCTTTCAACAAAATGTAATGTTTATTGCATTTTTCATTATTGGTTACTGTATGATGTTTTTCTTATGCAAAGCACTTAGAACTCCTTGTTGCTGAAACATTCTATACAAATAAACTTGATTGGACTTGATCAGTCACATGAGGACTAGTTTCCAGTGGTCAACAGATGGAGTACTCACAGAGGCAGGGCAGCAGTTCTTCACTGAGACATCCACCACCAACAGCCATCCACACACACTCACACTCACACATAAAGACAATGCATTATAGCTATTTAAGCTAGTTTTTGGACTGAGTGAAGATGCCTGCAGAGAACCCATGTAAACTCTAAAGCACATTATTCTCTGTGGAGGATCACAACTGTTTAGCATGCTGAATAAAAGCTATCTTTATAGAATCTCTAGTCTGGAATTGCCTCTTGTGCAATTTCACTCACATACATACTCACATTCATTCACATGCAATTTCACTCACAATTCAAATTCTCCCATACAGCACAGTCTGGGCGTTCTCTTCTTCACTCAGATTTTCAACCAGGCCAATCAGAGAACAAAAAAGTTGTAAACAATGACGTTGACTTTCTGCATTGTTTTAGAATTGCAGTCTGCCTTTAGCTTTAGCAATGGCAGCAGAGGAAGTGAACGAAGCCGTATATTAAAATATTAAATTAACATCAACAGCTGCCTTGTTCTCTCTTATCTCTTTGCAATGTAGGACGCTTGTTTACAGTGCAAGCAATTTATGATAAGCTTCATAGTGTAGAACTGGCACACAGACAAACATTAGCGTTTGGGTAAAATATAAAACCTCAACAGAGGCACATCTCCTGGAATCATAGCTGATAGCTCAAGTCCTGTGGACGAAGCAACAGCATAGAACAAAGGCTGGTTTCTACTGGGCTCCAGAATCACTATTTCTGTTTAAGTGACTATAAAGCTTTAATTGAGATGAGGACTAAAACAAATAACTAATTTCTTATGAGGGGACATGATAAAAAGCATCCTTCCATGCTCATCATCTCGTAGTAGATTTTTTGATGGGATTTGATATATAAAATACTTGTTACCTCACGCATATTTAGATGTTAAAGGATTTTCACTCAACCAGAAAGTTTGTTTCCGATAGGAAATAAGACAGAAATCTATCTAAAATATAATGTAAAATTCTTCAAAAACTAGTTTGAAAAAAGACATTAAAGCATATGTGTCAAACTCAAGGCCTGCGGGCCACATCCGGCCTGGCTTGCAATTATATCGGGGACCCGAGATCATTTTATATTATTGTTACTAATGGCCCTGCGATATGAAATGCTGGTAACACAATAAACTACTAAAGTCTAGCGTCTGTTGCTGCAGGTTATTGAAGCTAGCCCCTCATGATGCCGAAGAGAAAAGTTGATTCTGAAAACAGAGCCTTTCAAAACTGATGGGAGGCTGAGTATATGTTTACTGACATTGCTGGTAAACCTGTTTGTCTCATTTGTGACGCTAATGTGGCTGTATTTAAAGAATTTAATCTAAGACGGCACTAAGAGACGAAACATCAGGATAACGTGAAAGACCTGAATGCAGAGCAGAAGATACGAAAAGTAGAAGAGTTAAAGAAGAATCTGACATTTCAGCAGACGTTTTTTACCTGTGCAAAATCACAAAGTGAAATTGCTGTGCAAACAGGTTTGCACTGAGTTTGCGCGGCGCTTTGGTGACTTTGAAGAACAAAAAAAAAAAAATTGTAGTTGATTCGCAATCTATTTGCCATCGACGTGGAAACTGCACCTGTGGAGATTCTGATGGAACTGATTGAGCTGCAGTGTAATGGGACACTAAAGGCAAAGTACGACACTGCAGGGCCCGCAGAGTTTATTCACTCCATTCCTGCAGCAATGCTCCAGCTCCGTCTACATGGGGCTCGAATCTTGTGCATGTTTGGTAGCACATGTCTGTGTGAGAAGCTGTTCTCAGTGAAGAAGACTAACAAAACTGCACACAGGAGTCATGTCACTGATGAGAACCTGCAGTCCATCCTGATCTCCACAACACGGGACCTCCCGCCAAACATAAACAAAGTCGTTGCTAAAAAAAGATTACAAGCATCCAGCTCTGACAAAATGGAAAGAAAACTGAATGTTTTGATTTGTTATCTGCTGAAAAGCACAAATTTTGTTTATATTTTCAGGTTTTGTTTTTATTTATTTTTTCAGGCGTCTTTTGCAGCATGTTCATATTTCTAACTTGTATAATTTTGACAGGATATATTTTTATGGAGAGCAAGATATTTTAAGTTATTTAAAGTTTAAGTTTATTTATTCCAGAACATTCCTGTCTGTTGTTATTCATATTTATGTTAAATAAAATTTTAGTTTTAGTGTTGTTTATTCTGTTTGGCCCGAATTTTTGAATTGTGTTTTGAAAAGCTAGAGGAGGCATGGCCCAAAAGCCTTGCAGCTGCAAGGATTACAGCTGCATTCACAGAGGGGCTGAATACAAATGCACACCACACTTTTCAGATGTTTATTTGAAAAGAAAGAGCAAAAAAAGGCACTGCACCATGTTCTCATGACTTCATCATTACAAACTACTTTGTGTCTATCACATAAACTCTCCAAACCAAAAACATCAAATTCTTAAGTTCAAGGAGAACAAATATCTTCACAAGCTGAAGTATGTTGAGGTATCAATGCCGAGACAGATAAAGACCATTAGGAGGCAGTGTGTAACAACACTTCCTCCTATTTGAATTCATCAAAAGTCATCAACATTTAAATACCATTAATTATTTAGTACCTGTCCCATGTCAGACAAAATGGTTCATGTCCTGCTGATGTCAGCTGGCTGGAGGTGGTTATGAATTTGCAGGCAGATGATGTTTGTCGTGTGGAGAGATGAAAACTTAGATACAGTTTGATCTGCCCTGCTCCAACAGGAACCAGACGCATCCACTTACACACACCAACTTTGACAAGCTAATGAGCCTGTGTTTATGTGTCTGTGCCAAGGGGTTCAGCTGCTGCAGTCACGATGTTAGAAACTGTGTGTGTGTGTGTGTGTGTGTGTGTGTGTGTGTGTGTGTGTGTGTGTGTGTGTGTGTGTGTGTGTGTGTGTGTGTGCTTGTGGGCGTGCACTTGAATGTGTGTGCGTGCTCGAATGAAAGTGGGGTTTCAGCTAAGTCACGATTTTTACAGTCCCCTAACACAAAAAATGTGTGTGAGAGTGTGTGTATATGTGTGCCGAGCACTTCAGAGGATTTGAGGAGGAAGATGTAAAAGAGACAGAATGTTAAAAAGAGGGACTCCTGAAGTCTGTGAAGAATCTACGATGGACTTTTCTGTGTGGATGAAAAGGAATGAGAGCACATCCTTGTTCATACCTGAACATTTATTCAAGTTTTAGCTGGAGGAGAAAGAAAGCTCTTGCTACAATCTGTGTAATAGCATAGCAAAAGCCACCTCAGAAATAACATAAAGGCAATAAAAGAGCTAGAAACGTTCTATCCGTGGTGAGCTATCCTGCAGACATGATTTCCACCAGGGAATCACTGTCTCAAGGTAGTTCCTAGATTGTAGGAAAGAAAAATCAGATAGAATTAGATTTAAAAGTCATTGCACAATGACTTCTACTTAAAATTATTTTAAAAATGTTTCACATTTAATCTTTAATTAAATTCAATTTGTTTATATAGATTATATGATTAGATTTTTTGTAAAAAAATCTTATCAAATCTTCTGTCTTCAAGAACATTGGCCTAAAATGTCTGTATTTGTGCAAAAATAAATTTTTTATTTCATCTTTTTGTACATTCACATTGTGGCAAACCTCTGATGATAAATGTGTAAAAATATTTCTATTTTTGAACATGTCAGAATAGTTGGTTTGCACAAACAAGGCCTCTCATAATCTACCATCTTTACCATAGCTGTTTGATGTTAGTCATGTTGAATCCACTGAGCAGTCCATGAAGACATGGGCTAATCCTCCACCCAAATTAGGGGATGCTCAGGGCTGTTCATTATGTTCTCTAGTATTTGAAACATCTCTCACTATAAAAAGAGCTCTAGATTCCAGGGCTGTCACCAGAACAGACATCCTTCTTTATTAGTTTGTTTGGTCTTTAAAGTCATTGGATCTGATGCTGCTACCCCAGCAGGAGAAAATAAAACAACATATGCAACATCTTGCTGAAAAAAACTGAAGACCCAGGCTTACTCAAGAAGTACAGTCTGCTTTGTCCCTTCTTGTAGATGGCTTCACTTTTGCATCTGTTTGTGGTCTGTTTGTCAAGTATTCACTGATCCAGATGATTGTCGAGGGCTGCACCTCTGTCTTTTGGAGAGTCTGAAATTAGACTGAATCGCTTTAAATGTGCCTACAGAGAAGACAGATCACAATCCTCACAGTGCTGCCTGCTTTGTCCAGAAGTCAGTGGGTTGGCTGAAGAAAGTCCATTTTGGCATCTTCAACTATAATTCTATGGTGATAAGCAAACTGCAGGGGATCCTGATATGTGTTAGTTTGCTTACTCAGGTGGACCAACAGCAGTCTCTTCATCCTCATTTCTGTTCTGTTGGAGCTCACTCTCCAAGCTCAAGCAAAGGAAAAAAGATAATAATGTGCTTAGCCAAGTAGAAGTCTTGTAGTTGATGTTTCTAACATTTTCTCTGATACAGCAGCTGACAAATAGTTGAAACATTGGAAGTGTAGCAGAAAGTGAGCCATGGTAAAATTCTCTAGATGTTATCATAAACACCTGGCTGTTGGTGGCCATTCAGTGTGTTGCCGGTTTGATCCTCGTTTGATAAACCTTTTCCTTTCTGTCCTTGGGCAAGACACTTCACCACCTTGCCTGCTGGGCGTTCAGAGGGTTTGCTGGCACCAGTGCACGACAACCTCTCCTCTGTCAGATTGGCTCAGGGCAGCTGAGGCTACTGTCCAGTAGCTAGGCGCCATCAGTTGTGAATGTGAATGGATGAATGATTTAATGTATGAAGTGCTTTGGGGTCCTCTGGAATCAATGAAACGCTATACAAATACAAGCCATTTACCAGAAATTGATCGGGGTGTTGTATCTGTCATCAGGGTTTGTTAAATAACCCTGATGATAATAACCCTATTCCTATATGGACCACAGCTTCCTGCTAACATTTCAATATGGTCGCTGCAGAGGTGATATTCCCTTGTATGTCTTGTAAAAATAAATAAATAAATAAACTCCATTATTTCTTCTTCTCCTCTTCCAATCTCGGACTCCCTGTGTTATCATTATACCATGCTGGGAAATGTTGAAGCCAAGGATACAATCCTGCAGCCATTTCTGAGTGAAACATAATTTTACACACACATCAGTGCTTGAAGTTCATCCATTTTATTTTCCATATTTCTCATTTACCCAATAGAAGTGATAGAACAGATGGTTTGCACTTCATCCTTCTCTTTCTCTGTTTTTCTCTTGCTTTGTATCCACAAATCATTCTTTTTAAAAGATTTGGGGTCAAGGTTGCATTGTAATTGTCTTCATGTGTTTCTGACACTTCATATTGAGTCCATCACTACACCCATCTGCGTGCTGACTCTTTGTCTTTTGGTCGAAAAATAATAACTTCAGTTATTATTTACCTTACAACTGAAGGTAAAGGCCTTCTGTCAGGTTTAAGCAATCAGAAACTTGATTGCCCCTCTTAGCACCAAACCCCATCCTAAACATACTAAACACAGCAGACCATCACCTCCTGCTCTGCTATGATTACCAGTCCCTTCTTTTCCTCTGCTGATCTTTGCTCTTTTTCCCACCAAGCCCTTTGTTTTTTGTTTTATTTTTTTAAGTAATCTTTTTGTGATCCTAATGGAGCAGACCATGTTACCATGGAAACCAGGGCAAAAGGGAGATAGGGCCCTGAGGTAGTATGACAGGAAGATGGAAGTTAACATGACTCAGCATGTGTGTGTGTGTGTGGCTGTGTGTGTTTGAAAGCAGGGAGTCTGGATGAAGCGTGTGAGTTGTGGAAAGCAGATCTCCACACATTTACAGGCTTTCATGTCGTGTGCAGTCTGTCTGGAGACGTCAAGGCCAACCAGCTACCACTTAACACCACTGATTCATCACAAGCATCTCAAACTAAACTTCCCATCCATATTTGTCTTGTACTTTTCTTCTTTGAGGTATTAGATGGAGAGCCAGAGCTGAAGCCACAGCAGTGGACTGTTTATGACACCCAGTGCTTTCTGTCTCATTGCAGCCCTGGAGAGCTGTGGAAGCCATGTGGCACAAGCTAATGGACAATTAATGGGGTTCTACACAGCTCAGCTGGTAGCTAAGTGCCTGCAGATCAAGCAGTTTATCATCTTTGTTTTGAGCACACACACACAGCAAGACACAATTATACACACCTCTCATGAACATGAACGCCTGGGCGCAGTCCCCAGGCTTTTCTCAGAGTTTACACAAACTGTGCAGCTTTAAAGGGTGCAGTCCAATCAGCTGTCAGGTGAATTAGTGTCAGTTACACAAAGAGCATCACATGCTGCACAAAGCATGCCCAGAAAATGATTAATAAAACTGGCATTAAAATGGAACATACAGTTCCAAATCACGGTTATGTAGAACCTTGTCATGTGTATTCATGATGTATACTTTTTGATGTATCAAAATCTGAAAAGTGTGAAGTGTGTCTGCTCATCCAAACAACAATTTTAAAATTTTGCCACGGTTTCACATTTGGACTCAGTTCTGGACTTTGACTGAACTATTCTACATTGTGAAGTGCATGGCTAATAGGTATCGTGTGAAAAGGTTCTACTACCTGAGCTGTGGATCTGCAGCTCCTCCAGAGTTAACACGAGCCCATTGGCTTCTTCTCTGACTACTCTCCTGGCCTTGCCAGTTAAAGTCTGATGCGGCTCTATGGAGCCTCCACCGTAGCTCCTTGGTCCAGATTTATTTTATGCTAATCATTTTCAGTTCTCTCAAAATGCTTTTATGCTTAAACCTAATGTCAATATCAATGTCAAATTTATTTATATAGCACTTTAAAAACAGGTGTAAAACTGCACCAAAGTGCTGTAAACCTAAAATTAATGAAAAATGTAAAACATGTCTTTAAAGGGTTAGGATTATGTAAAATCAGCTTTTTTGAGCTTTACATCATCTTATAATGTTCTTCCCTCATCAAAAACATACCTGGACTGTTGCTTTGAGGCTTTCATGCATGTTTAAAAAGATCCTTTAATCTCCATGACAACCATTCAGCTGTGCCCAACATTGAGACATATTATTGAGACGCAAATGAGACGCAGCTCCTCAGAGCTACAATTTCTAAGTTTGCAAGCTTCTGCTTCACAGTGCACCCTTCCACCATGACTTTCCCGTTCAGCTCCTTCAGACTAGCCTGAAGCAGTTAGCACACACCTGGTGGAATGGCACATAAGCTGAGCTCTTATATGGTCTCAGTGAAATGCTGGTAAAAATATTGTTAAAGGGTTAGTAGAGGAGTGATGTGGTGATGACTTCCTGAAGGTGGCGAGTCAGAAAGAGCAGGACTAAATGAACTATTGGCTGTTGTGTCAGGTTTAGTTTACCTGCCAAACGGTGGCTAAGTGGCAAAACTATTTGTTTTGCTATCAAAAAATCTGGAAGCGATTCCAGCTTCCTCCTGATACAAGTTGATGTGCCAATGGGCAAGGCAGGCAACTAAACTCAAGTTGGATACTGATCTGGTGTATTGGTGTATGAATACATCTTGGTGAAATACAATTTGTTTACAACTTTAATGCACAATGACAATGTAAAACTATGAATGGCTCTTTAACCTAGTTTAGTGAACAACCTATCACTGTTGTATTGGTACAAATACAAGAATGAGGAAAAGACAGGAAGGGCATCTGTGGGACCAACCTGGTGAGATCAGCCTGCTGCTGGAGCTGCTCCTGGACTTTCCGACAGATCTCGCCAGCTGTGTCGTACACTTTGCCAACCTTAGTGAATAGGGCGGCTATCTTGTCACTTCTTAGAAAGCCGGCTGCACGTCTCTTCAGGAGATGACTCAGGCAGGCCTCAATGGCAGCTGCAAACATGAACAGGAAGTATGCTAGAAAAGGCAGACAACAAAACAAAAGATGTAACATGTTCAACAGAATGTTTCTTTAATCTCTTCTGTGAATTCCACAGAGAAGGGTTAGATGAGATGCATAGATTTTTTAAAACTATTGTTGGGTTCTAAATGTGTGCTTCTGATTTTGAAATATATATATACAGTATATACCCAGAACAGGAATCAAGCCTATTAGTTAAAACAAAAAGATCCTGAGGATTTTACTCAATCCAGAGCAGAAAGTAGAACAAACTTAGAATCCAGAAAAACGCCTATTAGTTTATCTAGAGAAACAACTCATTAAAAGCTTCAATATTCCTCTCAAGTTAGTGCACTGTCTTAGGAAGTGCACCAATATTAGCCTTTACCATAAAATAAAAATCTCCCAGGTTAGTGCACTGGGAGATTTTTCAGAGTCCAAAACAACGAAAAACAACCCACAGGGTGGGGGGAGGCACAGGAGGCGGAACCCAGGGGGAGGGTCTGGCGGACGTTCGCGGCGCAGAAAGTGGGACCCACGGGGAGGGTCCAGCGGCCGTCCAGCGCCCGTCCAGCGGCCGTCCAGTGGCGCTGAAGGCGGCGATGAGGAGTCTCAGGAGGAGCACTAAGAGGCTGGGACTCGGGAGGAGCACTAAGAGGCTGGGACTCGGAAGGGGCACTAGGGGTCAATGTGGAGACACTAGGGGAAGGGAACTCGGAGGGAACACTAGGGGGCGACAGAGGAACACTGGGATCACTAGGGGGCAAAGACTCTGAGGAAGCACTAGGGGACTCTGAGGGGACACTAGGAGGCTCAGAGAGGACACTAGGAGGCGACAAAGAAACTCTGGGACCAGTAGGGGGAGACAAAGGAACACAAAAGGGGGAAAACTCAGGAAGAGCACTAGGGGGCTCTGGAGGAGCACAGGGGCCACTAGGAAGCTCTGAGGAGGGACCACTAGGAAGCTCTGAGGAGGGACCACTAGAAAGCTCTGAGGAGGGACCACTAGGAAGCTCTGAGGAGGGACCACTAGGAAGCTCTGAGGAGGGACCACTAGGAAGCTCTGAGGAGGGACCACTAGGA